>APFE031176371.1:0-11344 GCA_000404065.3 Pinus taeda
TGTGTTTAAATCGACGAAAGACCAGTCTCTGGAAATCGAAACGGATGAAATTGATGCAGAGATACGAACTACTGAGCTCCACGACAGGTCTGAAATTCTTCAGCCTGTCGGAGATCAAAGAATCCACGGGGAATTTCGCGGCGGCGAACGTGATCGGCGAAGGGGGTTTTAGCATTGTCTACAGGGGAATCCTGCCAAACGGGACGCGAATAGCCGTGAAGAGGTTAAAGTACTCCACAAAGATCGAAACAGACGATACTTTCGGCCACGAACTGCGTGTCATCAGCGGGATTAAGCACCGCAACCTGCTTCCTATCAGAGGCTACTGCATCGAATTCAACAAAGAGGGGCAGGTTAGCGAACAGCTTCTTGTTTCTGATTTCATGGAGAACGGCAATTTGGCCGACTGTCTCTTCAATCCGCATAAATCAACATGGCTGCCAATTTGGCCGACTGTCTCTTCAATCCGCATAAATCAACATGGCTGCCATGGCCGGAGCGCTACAAAATTGCAGTGGGCATAGCCAGGGGGCTAACTTATCTGCACGAATTCGCCAAGCCGAGCATAATTCACAGGGACGTGAAAGCTGCAAATGTGCTGTTGGACTCCAATCTCAATGCTCTTGTGGCAGATTTTGGTCTGGCCAAGTTGAAGAAAGAAGAAGAGGAGAAAAGCCATTACAGCACCCGGACTGTTGGGACGCTCGGTTATGTTGCCCCCGAATACGCTCTCTACGGCCATCTGACCAACAAAAGCGATGTATTCAGCTTCGGCATCATACTGCTGGAGCTCGTAACGGCGCGGAGGGCTCTGGATCCGAATTCTGGTGCTCTGGAGCACTTTCTTATATCGGACTGGGTGGTCGATATGACGCAGAAGAACCGGACCGAAGAGGTTATCGACATCAGGATTCGGAATTCGGGACACAGGAGTACAATAAATAAAGTTTTATTGCTGGCGCTGCAATGCGCCCACCCGAGAGTTGTGTCGAGGCCCTCAATCTCTGAGGCACTGCTAACCCTTGAAGCTATAGCTGACCCATCGTCGGGCGCCAAGGAAATCCCAGAAGAATTAGAAGCTTACAGCAACACCAGAGGGGACTTTACTTGGTTTCTCTCTCCTGGGGGTCGCACAGACGATAGCTTTACTGATTGGAGCAATTCTTTAGACTGAATAAGCACAAATAAACACAGATTCAAAATACAGGTTTGCTCGACTGTGTCAGAGCAATTTTTTTTTGCAGAATTTTGGAGTCGATTTGGTTACTTCTCGTTCATGTGAAGATGAGCACCATCTGTGGGCATGGCATGATCATAGGTCGCCTGCATGGAGCTGTCATATTCGTCTTCGGAAGCCGAGGTTTGCGGTTATCTTGATCTTTAATTGTAGGTTGCAGAGACTGAAATGTTCTTGTTCTTTTAAGGATTGAATCGCAATTTCTGAAGTATTTGATTCTTTTAATTAATTATTGTTTGTTTGGGAATTGTTTGGAAACTTGTTAATCAATATATTGAAAACATGAATGGAAGTAAACCCGTGTGTTAACATTCTGAATAAGTAATACTGAGACATGGTCCAAATGCTTTTAAAATGGCAGGTTCAACTTTTTCATTATGTGCCTTATAAAAAGTTGGTACACATGATCAATTTTTTATGAAATAAAAGTGAATGATAGCATTGAAATCTGATCGCAATTATAAATTAGTAAAGACGTAATCATAAATTGGAAGAAAAGATTCTGTGCTTAACAATGACACAAAGATATAGGTTTTTTTTTTTTATTCTGTGTTTTTAGTTAAGTTTCTATGAGTTCAGGGATTTTTCTTGCGACCTGTGAGGTTATTTTACAACCTGGAGTTTGTTTCCTATCTATCTTCTTAAAATAGAATTAGAATTAGTATATTTTAAAGAAAAAAATGATAAAGTCAAAAAATGATATAAGATGTTTAAATCTTATAAATGTTAAAGATATTTAAATAAATTATTTGAAGATTTATGTTAACTCATTTATGTCTATATAAATTTCATATATATTTATATAGAGAAAAATAATTGTTAAAATAAAACATTTTAATGTTGTATATAAAAAATATGTATATATCTTGAAAAACAATTTTTTATGTTAAAATGTTGATTTAGTGGTATATATACTTTGTTTAGCATTCAAAAATACAATTTAAACAATGAAAAATAACACATTGTATTTTGCACTCATGTTAGATCCGTACTTAAAATGGATCTATATTGGTACATAATAAAATTCCTACATTTAAACAATTTATAACAATTGTAAAAAATAACAAGTGTAATAATGAAAGTAGTAATATTAATGAATATTTAATTAAAAAGGGAAAAAGAAATATCTATTTTAATAATAGTATAGAATTTTTTTGGTAGGGTAAACATTGACAGAGATTTGAATCTTGAATGTGATTGCTAATTGAGTTGTTTCATGGGTAATAATAATATAGATTTATATTAAATTTAGATTTAGATTTAGTAAGGATGGTGACAAATCAATTTTTTTAAGATGCATTTTTTATGTGTGAAAAATTAGAAAAAAACATTTTTCTTTTTTCTTTTTGTGTGCGAAAAACTAGAAAATACTTACATCTCAAGAAATTTGATCTTTTCTAGTATTAATAAATTCTAAATTAAGATAAATTAAAAGAGTTATATATAAGACTTATTCTTAAATATTAGAAATATTTTAAATTTTTTAATTATTAATTTTTTTTTTCATTGAGCCTAGAGACTCATTCTACACCCAACTCCCTAAGAGGGAGAATGTAATTTTCCGTCGGTGGTCCCCCTTAAAATAAAAATTAAAAATTATGTTCTAAATAGAAAAATAATATTGGCTATAACTAAAAAAATGAATAGAAATAAAAAATGTATGAATAAGATGTTTAAATCTTATATTTTTAAAAAATATTTCAAAAGAGATTTAAATCAATTATTTGAAGATCTATGTTAACTAATTTATGTTAACGTCGTAAGGCAATGGCATAAGAAACAATAGCATAAAATAAAGAAGTCAAAATTTTCCAATCAGTATATGTTCAAAGTGAAGGATTTATGAAAATTCTCTTCATTAAGATTTTGAAACCTTTATAAGTAAATGATTTAAATCAAACATGAGGAGAATGCAGAAGAAAAATGTCAAACCCAGAAGGATGAAGTTTTACACCCAGGAGAAAGGTGCCTCACCCCTGAGAGGTGTCCACTTTAGAAGACCCTTCTATCGTGTAAAGACAGTCCAGATGAAAAAGAGAGCTACATAATCAACTGGCCTCTTTCGAGACCTTTCCAGTGATAAGTTGAAAGCCTCCTCACAGTTGAGGAAAAATTCATGTCAATAACAAAATTTGGCTTATCTAAGTGGTCAAGTCAACTCCACTTATAAAGAGAATTCAAAAGGTGACAAGTTGGCTCCAAGGCAGCCCCAAAAACTAGTATTTATACCCACACGTGAATTCAAAAGGTGACAAGTTGGCTCCAGGGCAGCCCCAAAAACTAGTATTTATATCCACACATGTGGCTCAGTTTAGAAACCAAAAAATAATTTAGTTGAGGAATAAGGTTTGAGATAGACCACAGGAGATCCAAGCTAAGGAGAAGGCTGAGCTATATGAGGAGCAGAATCGAGTTTTGTGGACTACTTTGTTTGCTAGAAGGCTGAGCTGACTGAGGGAGGATTGCAAAGTTTTTTTTATGGTTATTCTTCTGTGGTATGATAGGGTCGAATTTTTTTACTCTTGCAGGAGTCCTGTGTTTTTTGTTTTACCATGTTCTTAAAGTAGGTTGAGCCCATTAATAGGCCTGCTTGTAAGCCTTGTCAGATCAAACTTCTTGTGATCAAAATTGTGGTAGTTTTGTGGTATAAATAGGCAACAACCCTTATTGAAAAGAAGTTCAGTCCAAACTAACTTCAAAAATTCATTTTTGCTACTTCTTGAGGTGAATAATAAGTGATCTGACATGGGAAATTGTTTTAGGCCTGCCCCTGAGTCCAGGCCCCGATTATGTGCTTCTTCTTATTTTAGAAGAAATAGTCTCGCTCAGGGCTACCACTTCGGCCTCGATAAACTAGATGCTCCTAGCTGAGGGTCATAAAGCTAGTTGAAGGACTAGCTTGAGGTGGAATTGAAAAGCCCTTGAGATGTTCCCTGCAAATAAGCGTTGGTAACCAGAGAAGTGTAGGGTTTTAATTGAGTTCTATTCTGTAACATTACAAGGTTGCCAAAAAAGTGTGTATGAATTAAATAACAAAGGTTTTTCTTTTTGGACTTTTAACTTAGTTAATATTTTATGTAAGTAATTAAATTTTAAAACTAATTGTCCTATATTTATTATAAAATATTAATATAAAATTAATTTTAATTTAAAATTGAAAGAAAAAATGATCTTATTTGATATATAAAGGTTTACAATGAGAAACCATATTTGAGCTCATAATTTGTTTATCTATTGGTTATAGTTTGGTTGTTTTATGTTTTGGAGTTTTTTTGACATATTTTTTGTAAATTTTTTTCGAAATTTAAAGTGTAGTTTAAATAACAAAAATAAAATATTTTGAAAATTTATTTTACTAAATTCCAAAGAAAAAGCTTCAAAACACAAAATAATTAGAAAAAGTTTTTACCATTCAAAATCAGAAAGAATTCATAATAAACATGCTACCATTGAAATTATTGAAAATTTATACAATGAAATGAAAAAAATTGAAAATGTAGATTATATACTTTTATTGGTGGTTTTCAAGGGTTTTCTTAGTGGTTTTTTGTGGTCTTCTAGGTTGTTTTTTTTTGTTTTCAAGGTTTTTCTTGATGGTTTTTTGTGGTTTTCTATGATGTTTTTTCCCCAAGGGTTTTCTTGGTGGTTTTCGTGGTTTTCATGGTTTTTGTATGGTGGGTTTTCATTTCAAATTAATTAGTTTAGTTTTTTTTCAAGAAAAACTAATTCAAATAGAGAAAAATAATAGAAAACTTACCTTGGCCTCCAGACAGTGGTTGGTTTGATCTTTGGGTATGTTGCTGGGGTCGTTATTCATCTTGATCGAGATCCTCAATCTCCCAAACCCTTGTTCAAGCTCTAAAAACCTCGGTAAAGCAGTTACAAGCCTGATTCAAGCAATTAAAAGCCATCTGGTCTGCACAAGATGACTTGCATAGACTATGGATGTGACTTTTAATGAAAAATAGAGGCTCGATTGAGCTAACTTGGGTTACAAAGGATCTTGATCAAGAGCTTGTTTAAATACTCAATCAAATTATCTCTAGGCCATTAAGGAATTCGATCAAGTGCTTAAAAATTGCTCGATCAAGTGCTTAAAATGGCTCAATGGAGCTCTCTTTTTTCACCAAAATGTGCCCCTTGCTTTGCCAAAAAGTATAACCCAACTCCATTCATAGACCTAGATGAAACTTGCAAAAGTTGAAAAATTAACCCTATTTAAAAATGATTCATGAATGTATGGAAAAAGTGTTACATGAAATGTAACTACGCAGAAATTTCCATTCCACACACTCCTTCTACACAACTCCCTCCCACACAACAACACATATTAATCAATTAATTAACGGTCTTACCATGTTAAAACTTAGGGCATTATAAGTTTGGTAACAAGGAAGAGGCCCCATATTCAATAAATTGTAACAACAAATTAGTTTAGCGCATGGAAAATACATCAAGATTTAAAATACTCACATCACATGAAAGCAAGAATCATGATTGTTGAAGTGCCGAATGTCTTTCACATTCATGATTTCTTGCAAAAATCACATAAGCTCACATCTCAATTTCCAATTGAGCCTGAACGACATCTCCAAACTGTGTTAACTATCAATAACAAGGAACATCAAACTACATTGTTATGAGATATATTTATCCCTTTTCCATGACACACCACTTCTTGAACCCTAATTCGTCATCGATAGTGAATTAATATTGTATCCCAATAGTCTTATGTTCAATATTTCATATTTTTCATATGATAGTTAAACTTCCATTCAGACACAATTGGAAGTTGAAGATGTGATCTTCGACACCAGCTTTGGAGATATAATTTTATGTACGAAAACAAAATCTCGAACAGATACACTCAACTTTTAAACAAATCTTGCAAAGAGAAAAATGAACATTGTCACTAAAGAAAACAATCAAAATTATTTTCACACTCTGCTCTTCCAAATACCACTAATACACAATCAATCAGTGAAAGTCCCTATTGATTTGAACAAATGAATTAATTGTATCACTGCAAATAGCTTCTTTCCTCACTCTCCTAGCCATTTCCACTTTATACTTAAAAATTCTTTCTTAGTTAGTGATGTTCTCAATGTTGTTTAATTGCAGATTTATTGTTTCCCTATACAATCACCACTAATTACTTTTTTATGCGTGAAACATCTTACACAAGACACATCATACACACATATGTACCCTAAGGCATAGAAACGTATGAAATGAAATTAATAAGAAATCTTTGTATCAGATATCAAACTGACATCGAGATTTTTTATCATCCCAATCTTTGTCTTCATTTACCCATTTCGTACTAGCATGGGTATATATGTGTCCTCATCACTTATATTTTCGTGCTAATAGGTTCATAGCACCAATTTTCTTGTTCATTTCCAAATATAATTCCCATCTTGCCACAACACATTCATCAAATATGGCAGAAACATTGCCAATAACTCGTGGGTAAAGTTAACTAGTATATATGATTAATCAAAAAAAACTTTGCACACGAATATCATACTTTTTCAGCATTTAATTCATTGAACATGTGCGTGAGAATTTCATCTCCTTGCATATTGTTTAGTTTGTATGAGTATTAAATTTCATTTACTTTGAAATGATATAAAATGATGGTTTTTTTTAGGTACTATCAATAAGCCTTGTAGCTATAAACTAACTTCCTAATTGTCTTCCTTCTTTTTCTCTTTACTCATGCCTTGAGCTCCACAAGCCTTTTTGAGAAGTCAATTTAAGCTATTTGAAATAAATCTTACCATCTCAAGACCAAATGACATCATCTATCGATGTACATAGTTTCGGCTCAATCAACAAAGATGATGGCACAAAATTGTAGGCATATATGATAACTGGAAATTTTCATTAAATTAATTTTCCTATGATTTTTCACTACAATTTGTGCATGATCATGATAAAACTTGGACTTTCAATGCCAAGTGCATCATATAAAATGTTTATAGATTTGTTTAAAAAGGCAATGTTTCCATTTTTCTCATCTTAACCTGTAACAACATTCTCTTGATATGAAATTCAATATTAATACTAGCTTCAACTTAAAGACTAACTAAAATTAAAAAATGTTGATTAGTTCATTAATATGTATTGTTGTGTGGAACAAAGATCTATGGAAATGCATACAGAGACAAAACATTCAGGGGCAATAGTTTATATTCCTTGCTTCGTACACCCATTCTCCTGCATAACACCTCTTCCTCACATATATTAAAAAGACACTTCATTTAATATTCAATAATACATTAGAGGAAATATCAACTTAAAAGTGCCCATGAAATTTTTGTGTAATTTCCATGTCATAATATGTAAACCAATGTAAATCAATGCAAACCATGTAACATGTAAAGAGATAAATGCAAATTTTTGGGGGGAAAAGAAGAAAACTACCTTTTTAATTGTATTTTTGGCTTATCTCCTTATAGATTTAGTCAAATTTCAAGTATAAACACTTGTTGGATGAAAAATTAAATTCCACATCTAACAAGTACCCATTATTCATATTTTTGAGAAGACTCACATCGATCAAAATTGAAGATATATTAAAAAAAGTGCATTGAACATGTTTTTTTAATGTATCTTCAATTTTTTTCAATGTGGGTCTTCTCAGAAGTATATATAATGGGTGTTCATTGAATGTGGAATTTAATTTTGCATCCAGTGAGTGTCTATACTTGAAATTTGAGTAAACTTATAAGGAGATAAGCCAAAAATACAATAAAAATTCTAGTTTTCTTATTTTCTCTCCAAAATTCATCTCTTTTTTTTAATTATTTTAACGTTTATTTTATTATTTTCCTTAGGAGACCACTTTTAGGTTGAAATTTCCTTTATAAGTATTTTAATTCAACAAATTTAAAATCACAAAATGCACAGAGTAATTCAAAATTGTCATTAGAGACAAATTTTTGAGTCTAAAATGGACCTCCAAGGAATATTAAAAAATAATAGTGGAAATATTAAAAATAAGAACTTATTAATTACATCATCAAATTTTAGAGGGAAAAAAAGGAAAAACACTTTTTCACTTATCTCCCTATAGTTTTACTCAATTTTAGGCAAAAGCACTTCTGTGGATGCAAAATCTAATTCCTCACCGCAAGGGTAACCCAATGTTGAATCACATTTTTTCAATGTAAGCAAATCCATCAAAGTATACAAATGGACTCATTTACGATGAGGATAAAATGCAATCCAATAAGTGCTCCTACTCCAAATTGAGTAAAACATAGGGAGATAAGTTGAAAATAAACGATTCAAAAATAGTTTTTTTCCTTTTTTTTTCTTTTTCTTGACTCCAAAAATGGGGAATCATCCCCCATGGTTGACATCATTATCTTGAATTCTATTGGTTCTTGTAAAGTTGACTTTGGTTGTAAATTTTTGTTTTAAGGCCCATTTTAGACCTCTAAATTTTTCTAATGTAATACCAAGATTGACTCTTTCTACTTTGAAACCATTTTTAAACGATCAAAGCCTTCAAACATAGTAATGGGGATAGTTAATTTTCCACCCTTATTTCACACTTGATATACACGTAAATAAAACTTTCCATGCCCCAAAATTTAATAAACCAAAACCGCTCATTAATCGATTAATATATGTACTATCGGACAAAAGGGAGGTGTCTGGAAGAAGTTTGAAGACAGGAAATTTATATGGAGGACCGGAACATTGCAGAAGAAAGTTTTGATTCCTTTCTCTGCATACCTGTTCCCCCACACAATACTCCTTCATTTGCATTAAAAAGATACTTCATTTAATATTACATAATAAGTGAATGCACATAATATTAAGGAACCTTGGATACCAACATTAGTTGCTTCTAGTTTTTAAATGATCAAAGTTGTTGAACATGATTTTGAAAACCGTACATTGAATCATCGAATCATCATGATATCAACTAAAACAAGCCCACGCTAATCCACCCTTAAGGGGAAATGTATCAGAGATGTTGAACATTACGAATTAAAGTTTTTGTTCATTTCTCCACTCACCCATTCTCCCACATAATATTCCTTTCTCACACATGTAAAAAAACAAAAAAACATTTTATATTGGATACTAAGTTTCTACTTAAAACAATTTCATGCCTACGGAATAAAGTTTTGTAAGCACTCTCGTCGCTCATTAATTGATTAATATGTATTGTCATGTGAGAGGGAGGTGTGCATAATAAGCACTGTAACATTGTGGAAGAAAGTTTTTGTTCCTCGCTCCGCACACTCGTTCTCCCACACAACACTTCTTCACATGCATTAAAAAGGCACTTAATTTAATATTGCATAGTAAAAAGGTTTTAATTCACAAATGTGAAATCATAAATTTACATAATATTCGGAAACCTTGAATACCAAGAGTCATTGTTTCTAGTTTTTAAATGATTAAAGTTGTTAAACATAGTTAAGAAAACCACACATCTAATATCAAATAAAGTGATCTCATGTCGATCCACCCTTAAGGGGAAATGTATCCGAAGACGCAAAACAATACAAATTAAAGTTTTCTTTCTTTGCTTTGCACACATGTTGTCCCGCCCAACACTCATTTCTCACACACATTAAAAAGAGACTTCATTTATTGGATACTAAGTTTATGTTTAAAGTTAAAATAATTTATTATTTGCAGAATAAAGTTCCCTCTATACCCTTGTTCTCCTACACATTCTTCATTTTGCATAAATTCACAATTAAATGCTATTATTCTCACACAAAACTAAATCTGTAAAGTTTAAAATGAAAAGACTTTTAAAATGAGATCAGAGATAAATGCACTAACAATACATGTCTTACTATCAATGTCAGATCACTAATCAAGAAAATGATCTTGCCCCCTACTTACTTAAAGGATTTTCTCAAAGCATTCTATCAATGTTAGTGTTAGAGCACTCACTGACGAAATGACCACTTACAAAATTAACCTTCTTTTATTTTAAAATGATTTGTAAGGCACTGACAAATACCGAAAATAAAAGTCCCTCCACTAAGAGAATTATCTCACATCAAGGCTCACTTGACCAATGGAAAATTAGAATTAGGATTTCTAGAAATTAGAAAATTATTTTTAAATTTACAAGAAAATGGAATATTCAACATTTTCCTAAAACTTTTGTTAAAATTGCAAAAGCTCGACAAATTAATTGAGATTTAATGGAATTTTACCACAAGACAAGTGTTATAGTCTCTGGCAAGACAAAGCCTAATAAAATGGGAACGTCTGAAGGTCATATATTAAAACAGAAATTACCTTGAAATGGCGAGGGCAAGGAGATGAATGTCAAAAAAGAGTTTTTCTTATTTATTTGTTTGATCAGTGTAGTAACATGGGGATGAGATGCCTTTAAATGTGGAAAGAATAGATATCATTGAAGTTATAATTTGTTTTTCAAATGAAAATAATTTGCCACCCACATAGTCTAAATAGGTTACAATTTCTCCTAGAAAATAATAGAAATTCCTACATGATTTCGAGAAAATTCAGCTGAAATATTTGAAAATCCGAGTTATAGCTATCAGGATTTAGGATTTTGGATGCTCCAAGGGTTCTTGATGGTGATGAATCCATTTCCACCATCAAAAAATGATTAAACACTCCCACGATCACATTTCTAAAAACATTTTTCGTCTGATTTTGACAATAAATTCATTGTCCAAATGAAATTGTGGCCTCCTTACACAATGTCACATTCCACTAAATATCAAATTCCACCATATGTAAAGAAACTCCCATTACAAAAACACGAGAAGGTTAGTTGTCAAACATGGACTTCCTCTCATTCTCTCGAGGTACGTAAAGATTCCTCCCCATAGAAAAACTTTGTTTCCAAAAAGGAAAAAAAACTAACATGCTTTATCTAATAAAAAGTTGTCTACATCAATCAAATATATTGTTATGTTCAAATATATATAGCATCTAATCTATCATCAAGTTTTTTTCATAATAACCCAATTGGCACAATGTAAGACCTTGGGACTATATTACCAAAAACGAGAAAGCAAAAATAAACAACATCAACATATAACAACATCAAAAGTAATTGTCTGATGTTCAACAACAAAAAGGAGGAAT
>APFE031176378.1:0-10110 GCA_000404065.3 Pinus taeda
ACAGCTCTTTCTTGGACTCATACATAACCCTTCGGATTAAGGGGGGGAATGTTGGAAACCTAATCCTAAATGGGTTAGTGTGGAAGCTGAATGGACAAAAGGAGTCCAAGGGACCTTGGGATGTGAATCCCAACGGTCACCATATTGTACTATAAATGTATATGAATTGTGAATAAAATTGTATTGCATGTTTTATCTTTACTATTTGTTCTCGCTCACCATGTGTGTTTAACAGGAATCATGCAACCTCATAGATTTTTCCACATCAAAAAGATGAACCCTAGTAGCTTTCTAAAGCGCCAAACTGAAATAATAGTTACTCTGAATTGTGCACTACTATAAGAAAGGAAACCACATGCAGGACACCCTCTACTTGTATTAACTAAATACTTGATAGGTGTTTTACAACCAATACAACTGAGTTGTTTCTTGGCAACTTTCATAATTCCACTATTTGAAGGAGTTGATATGGAATTTGCTCGTGTGTGACTATCATTAAGAAGATCCTTGCTTGCATTCTTAAAAATGGGCTCAAATATTCTCAACAGCGGATACAGAGCAAGAAAAGGCACTAATCAAAAACACTTAGCTGGAAAGAATTACTATCTATCAAGATATATTTGAAACACTGGTGAAATTTTCAAAAAGAGCATAAACTGCAAGTGATGATGCTTTGGTCTTTCACCTTGCTCAGTTGATTCTCTAGATAATATTGTGGATCAATAGGGATGTTATTCTCCAGTACGTAAATTGGATCCTCATATTTCTCATATGCTTGAGCCCAAGTAAACACATTAGTCATTATATCCATAATCCCTCTATAAATTATGCCTCCAAATAAAACATAACAAAGTAATTAAAATAACCAATTTTTGGTGCAATATCGAGACTTATGCTGAGCACAGAAGGGGTTAATTATTACCTTGGCACCTTTTGCAGCTTTATGATGACATATGGAACACGATCACCCACAGTTGGAGAAGTTGTATCATCCCTCTATAAAATAGGGGCAACTTGGCTTTAAAACACGACATCAATTTAAAAAATCCAATAATGGACTCATTGTCAATAAAAAGCAAAATATTACAAGAGCCTTTAGATGCACTGCAGTAATAAAAATAGAGAGATAGGATTGAAATGGAACCAAAAGGCATTGCATCATTCATTATACTTGTTTTGAGAAGTTATTTTGAGTATTTATCTTCCACATGTGCTTAGCTAGTTTGATGTGTGCTGCCTTGACTGCATAGTCATCTCCAGTCTTTGTCAGACCCTGACTCAACAAAGAGATTGTTGGCACAGGCAAACAACAATGCCCTTAAGAATATGTTGATAGCCTTGATAAAGGATATGACCTGCAAACATCCATTTTTTCCACAGGTAAACAGTAATCAATTTTTCTCAGGATGAGATTAAAAATGCAGATATATTATATATTGTCATGTTTCAATTCTCTTCAATTGTATAAGAGCCTCCCTCGACACTTCTTCCTCCCATTGCTAGCAATAAATATTGACTGAATCCCTTCCAAGTACAGAATGTAGGGAGAAGAAACATGACAGACTTAAAAAGGAAACTTCCATGGCCTGCCCCAACTAGGTATATAATATATACTTCTCACACTTGAAACCAAGAATATGTAATAAGTGACTTGCTCGCAATGTAAATCTCCTCTTCCCCCTATCATATTTTCAACATTTCAAAAGTAACAAATGGTCAAACAAATTTGGTCATAAACATGCAGAAGGATTCATTGTTCTCACCTTAGTTATCACCAAAAGTGACAAATCCATTCTTTTCATTAACAAGTCGGAAATAATGTTCTTGACATACTGCACTGCACTAGGTATGTCATGATCAATGAGTATTTTGTGAAGGCACTCTGTAAACTAGTTCTTCACCAGCAAGCAGTTGTCCCTTCACACTGTTTCAATGCCTATTGATATGGAATATTTAAAATATCACGAATATTCAATAATTAAGAAGGCATCAAATAAATTATTTTTCTAAGGGCATTTTGAGCCTTCAAAAGCACTAAGGCCTGTCTTTGAAACAAAAAGATCAGGTTTGTCACCTTTAGTATCCATTTTGTCATAAGCATATGGCTTTGTCCACAACAACCCAGCATATCTTTTCTTGCTGATCAATAAGTATGGGTAGTATATTTTTTCAAATTCTAGTTTAATAGGTTGCATAAAAGCATATGTTAAATAACACACTGATTATATGCCAAAGATGCACCAAACAAATGCAGATAAGCCACAAAAAAGCATAACTGATTATCCTGTCCTGTGCATATTTACAAAGATCTCATGGAAGTGGAATGTCAAAAGAAGATTAGTTTAAAAATGAAAGGTGATATTAAAACATTCATCCATACAAAAACATCATTAACAACTCTAGAGGCTTCACGGATATTTAAAATTCTTGACACTGTACCTTTGTAATTGTACCACTAATATAATCTGAGGCTTCCCTCCCTAGCATCATGGCCTCTTCTATATTTGGTACACGAAATTGTATCATAACTGAATCTGTATCTCCATATACAACCTAGATTCAAATATAAAAATATAATATCAAGATTTACAGTAGAAATCTTGGTTAGGATCAGATCACTCATTATGATTTCAAGAACTTGGACTATCACCAATACAACAAGTGTACTTCCTGTCATTACTGATCCAGTTCAAAGGTTACAAATGCCTTTAGTTGCTAAATAATATCCCACCTCAACATTTTATTAGTAACCACCAACTATTGTGAACCTTTCTTCAACTAGCCTCTTTGTATGCTCTATCATTTGGCGGCGTGATAGGTGGAAAACAAATGTGATGATTAATGATATGAAATTTTAAAACAATACGTAAAATCGATATTGTCATGGAACAAAAAATGTGTCAAAAGATCAAACTGGATTTGTAATCAAAATATAATAAGAGGGTCTAATCATATCATCTTAGTTGTACAAGTACACATGACTAATTAATGCAATTCAAGAACTCGATCTTATTTGTACAAGATTGTCAATTACAGTTCATACCCAAACTATTATGCGAGGAGGAAGAAAAGATTTACATGGATATAATTGATCCCCAAAAATAATCAATGTTAATGGCTGATACATGCATATATATAATAAGAGAAGACTGCAAGCATCTCTATCTTGTAAGTAAAAGAAGCACCAATAACATTAAAACTAGGAAAAACAAGGGGAGAATCAAGGTGTCCATGGATTTAATGTTTTTTTTCCATGGAATAACTGTGAAATTACTATAGCTCATCACACTCGACAAAATCTCCAAACAGGGTAATTTCCAAACACTGGCACCAGTAAACCCATAAACTGAATTCGCACTCATCTGCAAGTGCACACAGTCAAAACTATTTTATGTGTTTCACCAGCATACCTACTTTTACTTTAATTCCATGTCGAAGCCATAATTAATACAAACTTGAAAAAGTTGTAATTACCTTCAAAGCCAATTGTCAGCCATCCAAGACAGCCTTTTCAAAAGGATTTTTAGCCTCCTAAACAAGATTACAGGAAGTTAAAAACTGAGATGCTAATTAGAAAAAATACAAGCATGTAACATGAACATAGGAAGCACTTAATTCACCACCTTTAGGCCTTCCCTGGCTCTTTCCCTGGCAACCAGTAACTCTTCTAGGATCTCTGGTAATATTCCCTATAGCATTCAATTTAGCATCATCGAAAATGGTTAGCATATGATGGTTAAAAAGTAAATAATGAAATAAGTATCAACATAGTGTTTGACATGCGAAGACATTAAGGTCTTAGCATCCTACTTTACTTTTAATCCTTTCTAGTAGCATAGCTTCTCGTGCCTATGTTAGTGTTACAATGGTACAACTGTGCATTATACAGCTGGGATGACTAGGATAGTGTATTGGGATCTCATTCACATAGCAATTTGGCTGCTAAAGTCTACCATACATGTTAGGGAACCTATCTACTCTTTGTGCATTGACGAATCAACCAAATATAAATCTGAATCTACTGAAAACTTCAAAATATGTGTCATAAAAGTAGCCTAGGATTTATTTTTCATTATCTGAAACTTCTTCAGAATCTCAATTGCTTACTTACCCATGTTTGAGGACCAGCTCACCTCAACTCAGCAAAACCTCGAAGACCAAGAAATAATACATGTCAACTTCATTTGTAGTAGTTTCTTATTGCATCATTGGATAGAGTTTTTTTAACTAACTGTTAGGACCAGTTTCTTATTACAAGGTTGATTGGATTCCCTTTGTGATGTGTTCCCTTTGCTATAATGATTTCAATACTCCGTTAAACAAGCCCAACCTTACCGACAGTAATGATGTGTTCCTTGTTCAAGTATGGATGAATATGTTCTTGAAAAAGCAGTCACAGCTGAGGAGATTGTTCAAAATAATCCTAATTCCTACAACTATACTAATGAATATAGCTACGCAAGGAAAATAATACTAATGCCAACATCTTTGCAAGGGAAATACATCAAATCGATAGGAAAATACCTGTGGAAAATAAACCCTTTGTTTTCTTCCTTGAAACTTATACCTTAGCTTCGAGTTCCTTTGCAAAATAACAGTGAAAGCCCCAACATATAAAAACTAAAACAATTTAGCGCCAAAAATATTTTTGGCCTCTACACTAAAAAAGTTTTGGTGGTTTCAGCGATCTTGTTTCCATTTTAAGATGGGCTAGCCCACTGTTTCCTGCTATTTCCCACCCATGTCTCCCACTTTTCATAAAAATGAGGGTCTTAATATCTATCTCCAACAACCCATGAATAAATGAGTATGTACTCTGCTGCCATTAGGCCTCATGCCCTTAATGCCCATCACAAAAACCCTAGTCTCGTCGCTTTAATAGATCAATAATTTAACACAAGTGCATTCTTGGCAATAAGACTGCAATTTCATAACCAAAACCAAAAGTCTGAAAACTTGGAATTATTCCTTTGAGTTTGGCCCAATACCTCTGAGTTATTATAACAAAACCCTCAGCCTTAGGCCAGAGAAACCTTTTAAAAATACATTACAGGGATAGTATTCCATCCAGTTCACGGATGAACGATGTTAACTAATATCCCTAGTCTAGTTCGACAAACAAACACATACCCGGTACTGGGTGCCAAGAAACTGGTAGGCCCAACTGCAATTCGACATGAGTCCGAGGACCCACACCATAGCCAACCAGGGCTACACATTGAAGTAGAAAACAATATGAGTATGTGATGAGAAAACAAGAGAAAAGCTATAAAACTCAGAAACTATTTAAGTTTAACACCTAAAACGAATATGCGCTTACCTGAAGAGATTGTCCAAGCTGGAAACCCTTTCTGAAAACAAAGACTGTTTCTCAGCACACATCATGTTATACTAATTTTGTATATTTATATATTCTCTATCTATTTTACTATTTACACTCAATTTAATGATAATAATAATAATGAATAATTAGCACATATTTAACTTTATATATTTAGTTTATTTTCACTTATCTTAATACTTAATATATTCTAATTTAAATCTTTTATGTTAAATTTATTAATAACAAACATATATTTAACTTAATTTTATTTCTTGTAGGTTTAAGAATATTAAATTCCATAAGAATTTTAAAATGTTATGTTATTTTGCATAGGTTAAGGTTCCATAAAAATAAGGTTTGAAGTTGCTTTTTTGAATTGACTTATTATTGATCTACTTGTTGTACTATAGGTAGTGTATCTATTTTATAGTAAGTAATCATTGTATTATAGGTAGTGTCTAGTAATTTTTTAATGAGCATTCATCAAAACAAAGAAATCTAATGAACCATAATAAATATCATATTTATTGAAGGGATTTTATCATAAAAAATTACCAAAAAGTAATTTGAGTGACTAATAAAATTCTACTATTACAAATAGATAAAAAAAATCATTCCACATTCATATACACTTCAAGGTGGAATGTGCTATTCTTTAGTAATTACACCTTATTATCTTGACATCTTTGCTTATGTAATGACTATCAATTCTTCACTCTTTATTTGATTATTGTGATTTATTGTAATTGTTTTGCATGTAGGTAAATTACTTAAATAGAAATGCCTTCAAAAAGGAAGGGTCAATCAACTAATTTTTTTTTATGTATATTTTAAAACATCAAAGACTTATAATGTTAAAGATATTCCATATATACCTCATTTGAGTGATGATGCTAATGAAGAGATGAATGAAGAGTATTTTTTTGATATAGAAACTCTTGGTAATAAAAGGGAAGGACACGATGGTGGATCTAGTAGTTCGAGGAGGAAGGCCTTCTCAAAACGTGAATTCTGAGAAGAGTGGATGATAAAACATCCTTGGGTGTATAGTATCATTGTTGAATATCACAAGACTCATATGAAGTGTAAAATTTGTGAGAAATACAAGGCTCAAGGTCCATGGGGTATTGGAGATGGATTTAATACGACTCAATATGATGTTGTGAGAACTCATGCGAAATCCATTATTCATCAAACATCAACTAAGAGAAATTTGGATGACACTGAAAGGCTTGAAAATCCCATTAAAGAACACATAGTGGCTATAAGTGAGGCTAATAACGAAATGGTCAGAACTACCATTTAGTTAGCATATTTTATTGCAAAAAAAGATATTTCAATTTTTACTTATGAAGATCTTTGTCAAATTGAAATGCATCTACAGATGCGTAATATGCCTTCTCGAGTGGGGTATTCTTCCTACATAAATAGAAAGGAAGCTACTAAATTTATTCACTCTATATCAAATTATCTTGAAGAGGTGCAAACTAGAAAAGTGTTAGAAAATCCCTTTTTCTCTATAATGTTAGTGAAAGTATAGACAATGGTTTGGAACAACACCTTGTTGTGTATTCTACATATCCCGATTTAAAAGGTTTGGGCCCTTCAGTCACACCATTTATGAAAATGATTATTGTTCATAGTGGAAAAGGAAAGACTATATACGATACCATCGTTAATTTAAAGGAAACAAGGTAGTTGGAAAATGAGAAACTAATAGCGGTTTTGACTGATGGTGCTTCATCTATGGTTGGACGTGAAAATGGATTTGTCACACTACTAAAGAATGATTTAGAAAATTTGATTGGCACTCATTGCATTTCACATATTGAAGCACTTGTAGCATCATATTCTTTGAAAAGGATACCTGAGTATTTGTATGTTGAGAAAATAACAAACAAGGTATACTCATGGGTTGGAAATTTAGCAAAGATAAATAATAAGCTCATTTACTTATTAGAGATAATGAAATTAGAATCCTTGCAGGTTCTTCAAATCCATGGGATTCTATGGCCTTCTATTTTGAGTGTGTAGAAGAGAGAAAGAAAGAATTCATTGTATCATAAGGCAAGGATTTGTATAATAAGGCAAGGATTTTTTAATTCAATTTTGTTTAAAAATGCTTGTTGATGTTTTGAAGGAGTTGAATAATCTAAATGAAAAATTTCAAGAAGATAATGTGGATGTCACATTTCTTGGAATAGCTATTAACCATGCACTAAATACTCTTAAAAGATATTTTTGTATACTAAATTCTTTTGTAGAAGGTGTTTTACATCTTATAAAGACTCCAAAGATGGTTTCCTTGAAAATGTTGACAAAGAGAGGAATACCCATAGACATGATTTTTTGTATATTTCAATCCATGATGAACAATTGTCACAACGAATGGTAGCTTGCATTGAGGGCTCCCTTCAGAGTTGCATACAACTTACAAGAAATTATGTCCAAGCATTGATTGAGAGTTTTGATTCAAGATCCCCAAATATTCATATTTTTAATCCAACAAGTTTGTTTAGTCCTTATCATTACGCGTCAGATATTTATTTCAGAGAAAATAGTGTAAAGCATTGGCTTGAAATACTTTTTTCACATTTTCAACATAAAACATGTAATGAAGGTGAAAATGTACTAATGTTTGATATTACAACCTGTAAAAGAGAATTATATCAATTTATTGACGTGGTCTATTTTAATAGAGAAAGATTCTTAATGGAAGATGCATGGAAAGTATTTTCTCAGACAAAGATTGGCACTTTAGGTATCCAAATATGCTAAAATTATGGAAAGCAATGCTTGTCATACCAATGAGCACTGTCGCATGTAAATGAGGGTTCTCTAAGAAAAATATGATCAAAGATATAATGCTAATAAGACTATCAATTAACACACTTAATGCATTGACACATATATCATTAATAGGTCCTAACATGACAGAGGTGAAATGGGAACAAATTTATGAGATTTGGCAAGTTGCAAAGGAAATAAGGCTTTTTGACATGTGAGGATTATTAATTTATATGCTTTTTTACTTTGCACAAAGTTTATGTATATGTATATATATATATATATAGATATGATATGAAATTTTAATATTCTTTGTGTATTGATGGAAGTTGGCATACATTCATGAATAATTACATGGATGATGTACTATAAGAAGAAATTGAAGATATCATTTGAAAGTTTTTTCATGTGCTATTGTTATTGGTTGATGACGCATGAAAAATGCCATCAAGTTTGAAAAATTTCAACATCTTACCAACCTTTTAGACAACATAGTAAAAGATTTGATGCATTTGTATTGAATCATTTTGGTACTATAGCATAGCTTTTCTCCCTTTATGCTTATCAAGATGCATTTAAATATGAGGAGATTCTTTTGAACAAATATTCAATTCCCCTCTTTCTTTGGCTTTAATGCATACCTTTCATGCAATTAGAGGCATTACCTTGATTTCATTATCATTGGAGCAATAGAATTTAGAAACTTGTAAGTTGTGACATTATTTTGGTGTAACTGGATTTTTTAGTAAACCATCATTTAGAATAGTATGTATATGTATTAATTAATCATTTATTTCCTAATTCCTTTCTCTTATTGGATGGATTTGAAAGCTAAACGTTGGTGGCATGCTTTTTTTCCTTCTTAGGGTGTCAAATATTTATATTTTGATCAAATATTATATTATATAATGTCAAAAATTATCTTTGAATTTTCATGGAACTTAGTATTATTATGAATCTAAATATTTAGGTGACATAATATAATTTTTTGGTTTTAAATGATGATTTAAATATATACAATGGGTAACCATCAAGTATTTTACCTATGACTAATTATATACTTTTAATAAGAAAATGTGTTCTTCTATGTTGGGTTCACTCACACTTATACTTCTCGTATTCTTAATAGAGATGATCTCAAGCGCAAGACTCCTTACCTTGGTGCAAAGGCTTCTAAGAGTTGAGTCCTTATCCTTAAACCTTTCGATTTCATGCCAGCCAAATATTCCATAGCATATGGTGGGGAAGAATGTCCCAAACTCTCTTCACTGTGTTATTTTTCTTGTGCTGCAAGGGGTAGTTTTTTTTTCAAATAGTGTTTTGGGTGTTCCATGGGATTTTATTGTTATGAGACAAGTTCCTCCAGCAATTGATGGCAAAAGGGAATTCAATAAATAGATGATGCATTGATTCTTCAGCTGCTAAACAGTTAGGACAATGAGAGGGGCCATTAATTTCCCTCTTTTGCAAATTTTTGACCATGATGGTTTTCCCTTTGAGGAGGGTCTAGAGAAAAAACTTGTTTTTTTGAATTTCCTCAAATTTCCAAACGACCTTCCAATGGTGCCAACTTGGCATGGGGTAGCTGATGTTGTAAATATAATGGTGAGCAGCTTCGATGGTGTAAGAGGATCCGGATGGGTCTCAACAAAACACATCAAGATCGTTCTTTTTGATAGGGGCTATACTGTGCAAAAGGGATTGAAGGACAGAAAGACATGTGTTAAGACTATTACATATGGCTGGGAAGGCCCAACCTGACCAAAGAAGGGTGTGAGGATCCCATTGGGAGATCTGGTCGAGGTAATGAATGCCTATTGTTTAAAAAAAGGAAAGGATAGTGTGGACTCCCACATGTCTATATATTTGTTGCTGACCCATGATTCTGTCTGCTCCAATATTGATGCTTGCACCTCCCTTGGTGATTTTTGAAGTATTTTGAGCAATTAGTGGAATTTCTCTCTTGCATAATCGCCAAATTTTGGAGGATTCTCTATTGG
>APFE031176389.1:0-50756 GCA_000404065.3 Pinus taeda
GATTTTCAGTCCTCTACTCTACCTAGTAACTGAATCTATCTCTGAGTTTCTTGATTGTTGTGCTTATTTTATTTACTTCATTTCTTAATGATGTCACTTCATCCTGTAGCTTTTGACATTAATCTTCCTTTTCCTTGAATTTCTTCCTTACCTTGTTTCCTTCCTGTAGTTGAGATTTTAGTTTGGTAGCTTCTTCTTTGGAGGCACATTCCCTTTTTTCCAATAGATCTTGTTGATCTCTAATTCTATCTGTAAGCCTTTTAAATACTGCTTCTATTTGATATCTTTCTTCCTCACCCATAAGAGAAAATTCAGTTGTTTCACTATCACTTTCATCATCTTCAAATGGATGGAGAAATGTATCACCAGAGGATAACAAATTCATATCTGATAGTTCTTTTTCTTTTTCATATTTATTGTAAGATGATTTTGAATCTGAAGTGTTGCTTCCACATATTCCCCAATTGATTCTCTCGTTGTCATAGTTCCTCTCATATCTCTTCTTCTTCTAAGGTGCTTTCTTCTTTAGCTTCTTTCCCATTGTTCTACAGATATCCTTCAAGTGATCAAGCTTCTACCAAAGGATCTGCTGTGATACCAATTGTTGGAAATAATACTAAGGGGGGGGGGGAGTTGAATCAGTATTAGCAAATCAATAATCTTTTTCTTTTCTATACTTAGATTCATAGATGCTACTTCAGTTAAGGCAACCCACATGTATACGCAACTGTGGTTAATGAAACTAGTGTATATCCAACAATCTTATGATTCAGTTAGTTGATCTTTAATGAGTGCATCAGAACATTATTAACCATATAAACAGTAAACAGGTGCTATAAAATAGAACAAATCATCACACATAAGAAGCACACATGAACACCATGATATAAGGTGGAAACCCAATGTGGGTGAAAACCACCTGCTGCAATTGATCTCTATCTCCTTTCAATAAGAAATATCTCTTTACAATATTTCTATACTAGTGCAGCCTTATACCAGTACACAGGCTTATACCTATAGAAGGCTACTACCTTCTTTCATTCTCTAGTTTCTCCTGGAAGGGAGCTACAACCCCCTTAGCTCTTGTAGGTGCTGATCTACAGAAGGCTACAACCTTCTTTCTTCCTCCAGATACCACGTTTCATAAATTTTAAGACTGGATACTCATGGAAAACAAAATCATAATCTAAAGGCCATGTTTCATCCAATTTTCATACTAGACCCATCAATCACATTGAAGCAAAAAATCAATCGCCACTAGCATCATCAATCTCTGAATCACCCAACACTGAATCACTAAAACCCTGTCAACAAAAACACAGTCACCAGAATGCAGAACTCTACAACAATATTCAGAGCCAATTGTATCATCAAAAATCATGCATCAGAGTGTATACACTACTTGGAAGAGCTGAACCAATGTGTATATGCAACTTCACCAAAGCGAACCAATGCATATGTCATCAAATACTTACGCTTAACTTTGTTGCGCTTCTTGACTTTAGACATACCCAGATCATTACATACAAAAGGATAGTACGTGTGTTAGCAATTAGATCTAGTGCATAAGATCACATAAAGATAAGATATTATGATCCTAATCCATTATTAGATCTCATCCATCAACTCTGAAGCTAATCACAATCAACTAATGTGAATTTGAAGAATATTGACACCAGTAAATAGTCACCAGAACTCAGAACTTTGCATCAACAGCCAAAATTACATGTAACTTCATAGTTCATCTGGTATATGCTACTTAGATGTATCTAACCTGCGTGTATATGCTCTTTTATTAAAGTGAAATAGCATATACATATGTAAATATTAATTCATAATTTTGCAACTATCTCAGACTTCAGTTAGACCCGGATCTTAATATTTACAGAAAATTACATGCGTTAGTATATAGATCTAGAATAGGCATGATCAAACCATATGGATATGATTCATTCCAAGATAAGATCTCGATCTGTCCTTAGATATTGTCCTCCATCAACCACTGAGATTCCTCCTTGGCTCAAATTAAGAAAAGCATCATGAACCCATAACCTAAACACTAGATCTCATACTTCATTAGATATTCAAGACTTGATTAGTTTCATTGTTTAATGATATTCTCCTCATTTTATAGTCTTAGGCCTTACTCAATGCCATGGTCCAAAACCACTTAGAACTGATACCTTGGGCCAAATACCTGGGGTCAATACCTCAGACCAAATACCATGGACCAATATCAAAATACCATGGACCAAATACCACAAACCAAAACTTAGTTTTCCAACATGTACATGCTTTTCATTGCATGAAAGTGAATGTATATGCATACCCACCTTTTGGTTAGTGAATCTGTGTCTACATGCGACTTGGTATATAGTGAACCTATGTATACCTTTCTTTCTTCATTCTTGTTGTTTACCTGCTATACTGTGATCTTTCATCTGAGAGAGTTTCCTTCTGAACTGATTCCTTAAAGCTGCCCTGCATTTCATCACATCTATAAATACTACTATCATGCATTCTATCACATCTCATATCTCTTTTGTAGATTCATCTAGTTACCATGTACAAGTGAGTTGTTTTTCTACAAGTGGGTTTCCATCAAGTACAACACATGCATCATAATACCAACAGCCTTAGGCACACAAGGAGGTGAAGAGGGAAAAGATTAAGACCCTTGAAGAAGCTTTTGCAATAGTTGATCACTTGGTAGAACATTATGATGAGGGACCGAAGAGAGAATGAAGAATACTGATAAGCTGAAAGAGAAGTCTACAAAAGAAGAGCCTTCGAGATCGTATGAAAAGATGAAGATGAATAAGCCCTTGAAGTGTTGGATATGCGAAGAAGCACATACAGTAAAGAATTACCATTCAAGACCAAAAGTGGCAGCAATAACACAATCCAATGCGAAGAAGAAGAAAGAAGAAACTTTTTTTGTGGTTATGCAGATTTTAGGAGCTATAGTGGCTATGGATGTGATCTCACGAAGAGATACTGAAAGGAACCAATTGGAATTTATGGAGATGATGATTGGAAATGTCATTGTTCTCACTATGGTGGATTGTGGTGCAACTCATAACTTCATGAGTGAAGATACTGCGAGAAAGATTCGGCTGAAGTTTAAACCAGTTCAAGCTCAAATGAAAGCAGTGAATTCCCCACTTGATTCTATGATTGGTGTGGCTGAGAAGGTCGATGTGACACTAAGTGAATGCATAGGAAAATTCGATTTCACAGTGGTGCAAATAGGTGACTATGAAGCTGTGCTAGGCATGGAATATATGAGGCAATTTGGAGCTATAATAGTTCCACTCATGAAGAACTTGTACATTTACGATGGCCAAGAGGATGTACCCATTGATGTACAAACCATAGGGCCTATAAAAGCCAAATTTAAGTTGATAGCGATGAATGTGAAGGATGTCAAGCAAGATGAGGAAGTCTATAAGAGGTTGTCTTCTACAGAGGAAAAAATTATGGAGCACTCATAGGTGATTAAAATGTTGTCTAATTGTATCTTGGATCTATCAAGCATACTAGAGGCAATGGAAAAAGATGAGGACGCTAGACTGGATGTTCTGATGGAGAGTCGGGAAGCATACTTGCAGAGCTTAGAAGTGGAAGTTCCTGATAGATGGATTGAGTTGATATGTGAGGAAGAGGGAGAGCCTTCAGCCTCCATTTCCTCCCAATCTTCTTATATTATTATGAGGATGAGTCTCGTTGTTAGCTGCTCATGGCATTGAGTCTCCAACATTTTGAGCAAACATCTGGGATGAGATGGAAATAGTTGGCAAGAAGTGTGCAGTGATGAGTCATGATGATGTAAGGGCATGCGTTCTTATGGAGGCGATGTACAGTTGGATTAGCTACCCAACCAGTCACCAACATCATAGGTACTAACACGTCATTTCTTGTAGAGTTTGGCGTATCTATGGCATGAGGCAAGTTAGACATACACACATTTGGATTACCAATACACACATTTGTGTGGACTCACAGTCTTGGCGATAGTGGTTGTCGGGATGGTGTTGTCAAGGACAATAACCGATTAGAGTGGGGGAGTATGTAACATCCATGAGTCATGTCTGCAATGTGCAATGAGTTGGGGAGACACACTCTCGGTTAAACGTGATGATTCAAAGGGTGATGAGTTGTGTGCGATGATTTTCGACGAACGCACGAGTCAAGTGCGATATATGTGCAACAATAGATGCAACAAAGGTCAAAATTATATGATGGGTGGAAGGATGCATGGAGAGGTGGAGCCGACCCACAAGTTTGACGAACTGTTGTGAATGATGGGCGAGCCGATGTAAAGTGGGGATGAAACTATGTATTGATGACCAAAATGTATGGTTGACCCTGGCAAGTTGATCCCATTATAGCCATGGCGGATGGGTATATATTGGTGGAGGATGCATGGAGAGGAGACATCCAAATAAGATCACATAACATTCTTCCATAGTGAGCCAAGGCACTTGGAGAGCGAAGGAGGGTGAATATAAGGCAAGGTCAAGGTGCAAGTGGATGAGTGGATTGAAGCACTAAGGTGGAAGATGAAATGGAACCGCAGAAAAGTAGTTCAAGTACCACAAGATGAGTCAAGTCAAGGAGCAGGGTGGGTCTACCCGCGGGTGCATCAACTGAGTGGCAGGTAGAGTACCAAACGAAAGTGAGGGGGAAAGTTTGCACAGAGTGTCGAGTAGGCATGCTGACATGGTTGCGCAAGGTGAGTGAGCTGACACACAATGTCAGGTGGGCGTGCTGACATGGTTGTGTTGGGCGGGCGAGCTGAAATGGAGCCCTGGTGGGCGACCTGAAATAGTCACACCAGGCAGGTGACCTGACACGATTACACTTGGAAGGCGAGTTGACATGGAGCATTGGGCGGGTGAGTTGACATGGTTGCACCGGATGGGCGATTGGACACGAAGCGGTGGGCCGACAAGTTGACATGTGGTGCTTGATAGGCGAGGCTACACGATATGGTGGGCTGCCCTAAATGGTGGACTTAGGTGAGGCTACAAGATAGTGGGGCCGAGCTGAACGACAGCTTGGGCAGACTTGGAAAAGTGAAGTTTGGCAATTTTCCAAGGTAATTCTAGGGTTACCTTGAAAGGATGGCTATATATGAAATTGTAAATTATATTGTTATATTATATTTTTGGCAAACTCTAACCAGGGAGTTGCCCCTCCCTTGAAAAATATTGTACTTTTGTACTTTTGTAAGAATGAAGTTAAATATGAATGTTTCCGCTGTGTAAAATGAATGATGAATGCTTGATGATGTGAAAATATTCTAAGTATTGAATGTTAGGCATAGTTCGTACTTGAAAGTATTGGTGAAAAGAAATCAGGTAGCGGTGCCGCACTTGGGTATGTGCGAATGAAAGACCACTGCCAGGATAGGGGTGTGACAACTATGTTGCCAATATGGAATCTCATCATGACTCTAGCAAGTAAGGTAAGAATTTCAAATTATAAACGCCCTTTAAATTTATGCAATCTATCTATTTTGATCATTTTAACATTATAGAAATTTTTTTATCTTTTGATGAATAAATTACTGTGTATTAGATAATTTGGCTCTCAAATTCCATCCTTACTAGTCAATTTCATCCTAAATATTTTCCATACTTCTTTATGTCTTTAGAAATTGAAATTTTATGATTGTTTTAAGCACAAAACTATATGCACATCACTCACTTATATAAATAAACAATAACATGCCACTAAATAACTCCTATTTTGAAAATATTTCAACAAAATCGTTATATATTTATTTAAATTTTATAATAATATCCTCTCAATTGATAAATACAACTCAAGGCAATTCATGCATGCCTACCAACAAGGACAATAATGTGACAATTGATGAAAACAACACTATATGTACTCTATTTTGGTGACCATATATCCATACATCCATTAACTCCTTTTATATACAAACCTCTCGTCCCAAGAAACAAATATTATATTATTTTAAATGATACCATGAGCTGGAGCATCACTTACAAATAAAAAATGATACCAAAACAATAACATGAACTAGTGAACCGTTTCGTGGCATAAGCTTAGGCGTGATCCACACTGTACATAAAATGCAGTATATCATCTGGAAGAATCTACAGATGCCTATAAAATGCCAACCTCAACGATAAATCAAGGTGAGCATTTTGGGCTGCCATTTTCAAGTCGCCTCCCTCATTCATTGCGTCCCTCATTGTATCATCATAGTAACTTCATAGAGTGCCACTGTGCTCCGCCTCTTGTCAATGGCCACAATTTTCTCTGTAGCTTCTCCTCTCGACGAATCCCCTCCAATAGACACTGGGGAGGCCCTTCGCAAGCCCCATCGCCTGTGGCCGCGTCTCTACAACTCGGCTGTGATAAATGCTCTCTAGCAGGTAAGATGTATCATATTGGAAAAGCATGTGTTAAATTTTTCTCTGAACCCCCACAATCACAGTTCCCAGTGGCGCCCAAAACCAAAAGTCCGAGTCAGAGCCGCATAAGCATACTCTACAACTTCTCCTCTGATCACATACTATGAGAGCAATACAGGGATCCCTACAATGAGGTCAGTATCGGGAAGCTTTTGGAGGATTTAGATGCCATAGCAAGCACCATTGCTCTCAAGGTAATTTATATTTTATTTGTGGAGCTATTTGATTTATTTGGTTCTACTTTTAAAATTTCAGAGAGATTTGGGACGTATTTGATTCTACTTTTAATTATGCTCTTTAGCTCAAGTAGAGACCATAGAGTCTTCCATATTATAGCTTGTAGCAGAAAATCATTCATTTTTTCATTGATATTTACTGATAAACAATGGTGTCGTTGATATACAATGTCGCCCCATTCCAACGATGCATCTAGAAAACCCAGGAGCATAGCTCTACTGTGAGGTGTTAGATATGTGACGATGATCCTGTTTTTTAACATATATCTATCATTTACCTTAGAATGGTCATCTATTCAAATTTCCTTTATATATAAAATAAAACGAAGTAAACCTCCATAGTCTTTGGACCCTGATCCATGCATAATTCCTTAAACAAATGTATTATTTTTCTTAGTGTATATATTAATATAATATACATCTATATTTGAATGACAACTCTTATGAACAAATATATGAATATACCATGCAACGTACGTGTCTGTATCTATATAAAATAAAATTTAATAAATCAATAACAGTACACAATAGAATATATATATATATATGATTTAATTTAATTTCATAAATTTTAGGGGAGTAATTTTTAAGTGTATATTTTTTTGGCGATTCTTGTGGATTTCTGGTTGGATTCTCCTAGAAAAAATATGGTCAAATTTTGATTTGCGTTGTTTAAACGGATGTTTTTATTATATATATGGATTCAACACTCTCAAAAACTCTCAAATAATTTTTATTGTGAAGAGTTCACCTGTGAAAGTTGTGATTCAATGTATCCTTATCAAATTTTAGAGAAATTAAATTGGAAAATAAACTAAAAAACATTCCAAAAAATTATATAGGCTACTAAAATTTAAATTATGTTGTATGTAATTTTTTATATAAATTCCTCATATCTATATCTATCTATCTATCGATATATATATTCTTTAGTTAAAAAGAAATGTATTTTACTTCATTGATTGAAATTATATATATTGTTGGCATCTCAGGGTTCAATAGGACAAGAGACATGGCATTTTAGATTTTTGGACTGATCTGTTTTTTGCTTCACCATGACTTTGCAATGTGTTGAACTTCTAAATTACTCTTTCCTTAGCAACTCTTCTCATTCCTTTTCTTTGTTTTTCCATAAGAAAGATGAATTATCATCACCAATAACTAGTATATACTATCTTGAGGAGGACATTTAGTGATTTATATGTTATGTTTTTATGTTTTGATGTTTGAATATTTTTTTTGTATATTAGATATGGAACACAACCTATTCTGCAGCTAATCGGCTATTCCGTAGCTACCTTAATACTCTAATAGGTTCCATGTGTCAGAAGAAGAAACTAGCCACATGGGTAGTTTGGAAATCATCATGACATGGACCCTGTCCTATTCATTCAGCCCAGTTTGACAAAGAAGATGGCATAAGAATATGGTCATCGGATAAGTCAAGCAAAAAGAGACTGAAGGCAACAAGAATCTGTTTCATTGTTAATTAATGTGTTTCAAAGTGATGGAAATCATTATCCGGAGCAACTACCTGTACCTACAGGCTCCAACAGCTACCTATACAAACGAATCCAACAACCACCATGTCTTGGATTTATGTCTCTAGCAACCGAGCAAGAAATTTTGTATACCTGTCTTCTATGTGTTTGGCTGTAGCATGCTTTTCTCTACAAATAGTTATATGATTTTTCTTATAAACACCTGTGTAAAGGATCGAAGAAGTGAGTAGAAATAGTAATAGTTTTATTGTGAAATCAAAGTTCTAGACTCTATAACTTTTGTGCATTTTGTGTCCCTATTTTAATATGAGAAGATCGCATGTTTTTATGAACATCTGAAGGAGTTTTCTTGGAGTTAATCGAGTAAGCATAGCTTAATCAGTTGCAGAGAGTCCCTGCATTGAAGAAGGTTTCATTTCATTTTATTTTTATTCTTCTTGTTAACTATAAATTCATCATTTTCTTTTTAAAACAGTGTTAATAATCATTTTCTTCCTAACAATGTTTATGATGTGCTTTCCATCATTTTCTTGTTAACAATGTTTATAATTTAGAGCAGATTCCATTAGCTTGATCTCTTTTTAGTTTTTATTAGTAGTTTAGAAGATAGAACTCAATGGTGCAATCTTGTTTCTTCAATTAAAAACTAACCTTGTTTCAGGATGAGAGTAGGATTGAAGAATGATAGGGATACATTGTTGGATAGTTTACTTCATTCATTGTTTTGCTAGTTTAAATTCTCAATTAAACTAATCATTGTCATTTAGTGTCTTTGCTATTTCATTTTTAGTTTACTGACTCGTGGTGTTAATGAACGTCAGTTAATGTCTTTGCTATTTCATTTTTAGTTTACTGACTCATGGTGTTAATGAATGTTTATGTAAAACCCTCCAAGTTGATAATTCATCCTTAACTAAGTGGTTGAACATTTCATCTATGCAATGAATTATTTCTGCATCCTTGTATTTGCTTTCTCTTAGATTAATGAAGTATAGAATTACTCAACTGTAATCCCAAGGAGACTTTCTCCAAAACTTGAGAGGCAGAGTAACCAAGTATTTCATTTAGTTTTATTTCTGTAATTAGTTAGACATCAATTGCAAATTTCACTTTCAGTTTTAATTCATGATTTGGAAATAATGGTAGAATAAGAATATAAAATTTGTTTTTATTTCTTTCTTAGCTTTGCTTCCAAATATTTCTTAGCTCTATTTTCATTCCTTTCTTAGTTCTGTTTTCATTTTTAGATTTAGAGAAGTCTTTAAGAAAGTTAGATTTAGTTTTGATAATTTGCATTGTAAATCATTAGGAATTAAAATACCAAAATCCCCCCAAAACAACATAAAACATAAAAACAACGAAGTAAGAAGGGTTAGCTAGCAAAAACAGTGCACTATACTTCATCAATTTACGATACCCAGATTGATCATTTATGTAGAGAAATTTAGGACACTAAATTAACCAAACATTTTTGCGTTGTTGTCCGGGAAGTGTAACTAGGTAGCCTTATCTCTTACATTAAAAAAGAATGATATGCATAGAGAAAGAGACTGTAGGGGTATATTTATAGCTAGGGGCAGTAGTTCAATTCCTACAACACCATCTACTCCACCAAGAACAAGGAAAGATACACCTCCATCCCAAACTCATACTCCCAGCTATAGAACACCTGAAATTCCAAAGGAAGAAATTCAATCAAAAGAATCTCCTATTTCATCTACCAAGTCAGTCCTAGAGGAGAAAAATCTCGAATTTCCAATAATACGAATAGCCTTTTTTACATCCACGGGAGAGAATATTTTAGTTGAAGAAATAGGAATACCTTGTGAGGAAGAAGAAGTAGAACCTCTCTCCCATATCCCATTAATAGAAGAACCAGAGGAAGAGAAAGTAACCTTGCAGGTTGAACCTTATAATGACTTTGAAGAAACTATAATGGCAGAAGAAGGAGAAGATGGGGAATTCAGTCTTCTTGGATGGGATAGAGGAAGAGGTATAGGGAACAATGGAGGACGTAGATGAAATAATGGAGGCAAAGGAAATAGGGAAATAGATAATTCTTTTGGATTACCTATAGTAGTTGAAGAAATAAATGCCACAATGAAAAATATATCACCTTCTGTCCTCCCAAGTTTCCATGGGTTAAAAGGTGAGTATCCTGAAACATTCTTATTTGAGTTTGAAGTCTTATGCAGAACCTATAACTATCTAGAAGACCCTCAAAAACTCAAAGTGTTTCCTTCAACACTAAAAGGAGATACTTTGAAGTGGTTCATACGGTTAGTCACTCAGTCCATTAGAACATGGAATGGTATGAAAAAATGTTTTTGGATAGGTACTTGGATTATTGCATGCCTACCAATCACAAAGATCAAGTGTTAAAAATGATGCAAAGAGAGGATGAAAATTTATAGGATTTGATTGAGAGATTCAACAGTAATTTGAAAAGATAAAAAATGAACAATTTAGATGAATATACCTTGAAATCTCTTTTATTAAAATCCATTAGATATGAGTGGATAGATATCCTTAACATGATGGGGAAGGGAGATATATCTCAACTTCCATTAAATGATATAAAAGAATTATGTGTTCATCTCTCAAGAGGGAAATCTAAAACTGGGAAAGGTCCAAGAGATCCTTCTCTTGTTAGAGTGAACAAATCTGCAACTGAATCTGTAAGTAGGGAAGAAATTGGTAATATGAATGATGAATTTAAAACTAACATTCTAGGGAGTCTTAGTGAGCAAATAGACACCCTTAAATTACAAAACAAGTAGAAAACCACCATTTTTTGGCCAAAATGTAGAAAAAACATGCTCTAAGAGAATGCCCTTTAGATGCAAAAGTTGTAGAAACTTGTATTATTTTATCAAAAATCCATGAGACCAAAGGTTGTCATTCAATTCTGGGTCTTAAGGTTGTCTTTCAAGAGGAAATAGTCCCAAATTCTGTAGAACCTCCTTGTTTTGTTGCTAGAAGATCTTGGCAAGGGCCACAAAATCAAGGATTTAACAATCAAATGTATCTTCAGCCCCCACCAAATTGGAATTCTTTGCAGAAACCTTGGCCTCAACCTCAATCTCAATCTCAACCATGGACACAAGGAGTACAAAATCTTTATGGAAGATTTTCTCAATATTATCAATATCCTCCATCATATCAGAAATGTCCTACCCCACACATTCCACAACAAAATCAGCAGCCACAACTTCAAAATCGGAACCCTTAACTTTCATTACCATGTCCACAATAATCTCCACAAGAAAACCAAAATCCTCAACTCTTACTACCATTTCAGTAGAAACCAAATCAGTGACCTACCTAACCATTACCAAAAACCAATAATAAAAATCCTCAGAATGCTTACATGGTAGAAGGATAACAATTTCCAACTTACATGATTACTCTTCTAGATCTTAATGATGTTCAACTGAGTCTGGTAAGATATTAGAAAAAGAAATACCTTTTGTAGTTATTCAGAAAAAGATAATTATGAAGAAGATTCTCTAAAGGTCAATAAAATTTTTGAGGGAGCATCTCTCCAAAACCAAAACATTGAAAAAGAAAAAGAAAAAGAATTAGTGAACAGAACTCCTATCATTGAGCAACTAGCATCTACTTCTACATTTCCTTTTCCTAAAAGATTACAAATTGATAGAGGAGTAGAAAAGTAGATTATGTTGCCTAGTTATGATTTTCCAGATGAATTGAAGAATGACTGTATCAAAATCCCTTTGCTACAGGGCATTAAAGAAATTCCAATTCTAGCCAAAACAATAAAGGAGTTTAGCATAAAGAAACTAGGAAGAAAAATAAAGGAAACAAAAAGAATTCACCTGGTAAAGAAAAATGACAGAGATAATGATACAAAAAATTGCCATACAAAATATGTGGATGCAGGAAGTCCAATTGTGAAAACACATATCAATGGAGTTGAAATTCCAAATACATTAATTAACTTAGGGGCAACAATAAACATTATGAGCAAACAAAATATGGAGTAGCTCAAGCTTCCTAACCTTCTTTACACCCCTACCTTACTACATCTACCAGATAGATCAATAATCAAACCAGATGGAGTGTTAGAAGATATTTCAGTATCCTTAGGTTCTTGGGAATATCCTATTGATTTCATGAGATTAACTCCCGAGAAAAATCTAGGAGGACATCCACTCATATGAGGAAGACCTTGGATGGCCAGAACTAATTCTTTTATTAGTTATAGATCTCATGACGTGTATATTTTGGATGGTAATTCAAAAAAAAAAATTACTTTATATCGTCCAGCAAAAGAAATCATAGAAATAGATGACAAAGAATGGATTGATGATGAAGATGATATTCAATCTCTCTTTGCTATTTCAGATGTTAGTGAAGATAGTCAAATTTTAAATACATTGGAAAATTTTGAATCATCTTCAGAATATGACCATGAGCAATTTAAAGAAAAATCTAATGTTGAAAATTTGTCATCTAGGTAGATGTCTCTCTATTCTATGGAAGAGTTTGGTAGCTCTACAATTGAAAATTTTCCAGGTAGGACATTGGATATAAACAAAAACTTGGAGAAACTACAACAAGAAGAACTAATCAAAACATTAGAAAAACATTATGCTGCATTTGCATGGGAATAAACTGACGTGAAAGGCATTAATCCTAAGACTTATACCCATCACATCTACATTGAGGAAAATTGTAGACTTATCAAACAAAGGGAGATTGTGAAAGAAGAACTCCAAAAATCGCTGAATGTAAACTTCATTTACCCAATTTGAAATAGCCAATGGGTTTCTCCTTTGATAATTTTGCCTGAAAAGAATGGTAAATGGAAGGTGTTGGGCTCCAGTACTGAAGCAATAATTCTGCAACTCCTAAGACTCCCTTCTTTACTTTTATCAACCCGGTAGTTTGTAACAAACTTGGAAGCGACGGTGTTGTATGCACAAGTACTAGCTCTTGCCATGACTATCATTTGATCAGCTGGCACAAGCTTGCTAGGATCTTAAGCCAACTTCTATGAGTTCTTAGAAGAAGCTTTTAACTGTGATGGATGAAAACTAACTCAAAGGAGGCTAATCTACTTGTAGAAAGAAGTTGAAAGCTGAAAAGAAATGCAAACCCTAGAAACCCTAGTTTTACCGACTAACCCTACCAGTGCAAGAAAAGCGATGAAAGCGGTGGAAATGGATGCCATTGAATCTTAAAAAGGTAAAATGCATGTGACTAAACTATCTCTAAAGTAAAATTTGGAAAAACATATTTTTTTATTTCTAAGTAAGTTGTCAGAATTATTATGCATGTGCTTTAACTGTTTTTTATTGTGTAGAAATTGATTGGCGAAAGGAAATGATTGCAGGAGGTTGGGAAGGTAAGAAGAGGACCTAAGGGGTCCCTAGAACCCTTTCATAGAGTTTCACAATGATCGGATCTCAAGAAACCACTTTTGTGAGCTTTTATAGGAAGTTTGCACGGGTTCTACAAGATGTTATGTAGCTTCTACAGGACGTTTCTACAAGATGTTCCGAAAGGGAATTTTGAAGGGATGATGGTGGAAAAACGGTGGGAAAGTGGAAATGAAGGTTGGATAAGGATGTTAAGGGGTATAGGACTTTGTGAATGAGGCTAATGAGAAATTAAGGTGATTGGATTTGATCGAGGATGGAGGGAGCAATGATGCACAAGAATGTAGAAATTAGGGAACAGTGGGAAAATGTGAAAATGAAGGGAAGGAATATTTGGTTAAGGGTTTGAGTAGTTTATATGATGGAGGAAGGGTAGGCAGGGAGGTATCACAGATGATCTGCACATTATTTTCAAAAATTGATCAAAGAAAGACTAGGAAAACCAAAGATCTAGCTATTTTCACCTAATTTGACCTAAAAAAAGAAACATGATGAACAAAAGTTTATTGGCAGAAAATCATACAAGATAACCATGGAAGCAAAGCAAGAACATATTCTAAACATGCAAATACAATTAGTATCAACTTTCCTAACTAAAAATCTAACACTAGCAATTGCATGAAGAGGCAAAAATAGCGTTTTTGTGACAGCAGGTGTGCCTTGGTCTCATCTCATGGTCCCAAGGAGGGGGAGATGAGATCAAGGATTTCTTGGTGGAATTTTTGCAGGTTTTTTCTTTTACCAAACTATTAAATCAACCTGAAGCATGGAAACCTATTTCAATCATAAAAAATGACCTAAGTAACAAAGCAAGATTTTAATCTAAATAACAAAAATTATTCTATGAATGCAACAAAGACACATAAAAGTACACAAAGGAGGTACTGGGCACTTGGGTTGGGCCCAAGTCTAAAAGCTATAGCCTCCTAAGAAATATTAGAGCTGGTGCAAGGCTGGATTCATCTTTATTGATAAAAAAAATAATAGTTACATACCAAAAACTATCTACAAGAAAAAGCTTGAAAATGTGTTGAAATGCAGAGCTAACCTACAGACTAAAATTGAACTAACATCTGACTAACTGCTATCTAAAAATTGAATACAAACTAGCTAACTAAAATGAGGCCCTAAGCCTTTTTATTTATACAAATTGAGGACCCCAATAGTCCTCCTAAACTTTAGGAACTCGGGTGCCAAAACTTGCAGTTAATAACAACTTTACTAGCCCTTGCTCGGCTACCCTTGTGATAATTGATGTGGTGGCCCTTGAACTTTGAGCTGCTGGTGGAGAATTCAAGGTAAGTGCTCATAAATGAAGGAGACACCTTCCTACAAATCCTCTCCCTTGTTCTTCCATGAATTTGGTTGTCAAGTGCTCATTAAAACCTTTGATTTTGTCTCAAAATTGACCAAAAGTCTGCATAAAATACACATTAGACTTGTTGGCATAATGACTAACCCAATTCATTATATTAGCATAAATATAGTCAAAAACATGCAATAAACTAATGAGAATGGTGGATTAAGTCGAATTAGGAGACTAAATGAGCCCATATAATTACCCATTTTTGGGGCTCATCATCACCCCCTACGGAAAGTGTTGCTCATCCTCTGAGCAACTAATCTATCTCTTCATTTTTTATGGCCCTCGTGGCCTCCTTATCATCCCAAGCTCCTGATGTGGTCTACTCGTGTGTGCCATAAAATTTTTCCTTCTTTTCCATGTCCTTCCACTACTCCTCCTATTCTACTTGTTTGAATTCTTGTGCTTTCCATGGCCTTAAAATACAGGGAGGCCTACCTTTTTATCTTTTCTTTTGGCTTAATTGATGTGTTGAAGGCAGTGGAACTAGCTACTGCCTCTCTTTCCAGAGTCTCAGGGGACCCTTTTCTTGGTTTTGCCTCTTCTTCTTCTTTTTCGCTTCCTTCTGTCTCTTTTTCTTTCTCTGTTTGCTCTATTTCCTTCTGTTCCGTATCTTAATCATTTCCCTCTTCTATTTTAGTTTCTTCCTTTTCCTATTCTCGTCCTACTAAGTCATCAGTTGCTTCATCTTCTCCCCTTTTCTACTCTTATTCCTCACTGTAAGAAGGACTGATATCATAGGTGAGGGCTTTTATGTCACTTTCTGTTGTCATGCCCCTGAAGACTTCCCAATTAGGGTGTGTGAATGTATGGAGGGCTTCTTGGTATTTAAGATATAATGCATAGGATCTAGTTAGTTGTCTACATTGCAGGGCTTATATTGCCTAGCTAGCCGTGTAGCCCATCTAGGCTTCTCTCTCCTGCAACTATTGTTTCAGCATCAGTATTTGAGCTGCTACCAGAGACTCCCTCTCTTTTTGCTACTTTATCCTCATTTCAACATCAGGTTGTGTCTCTTCCCTTGGCTACTGTTCCTCTGTTGTTTCCTGACCTACTAGGGGACCTTCCTGTAGTTGCTTCTCTTCAGAAATCTGTGTTATGTCTGCCCTTTGATTTTTCCATTGCCGTAACTGCTTTTCAGCAGTGCATTTTCCTCCTGAAGTTCGGATTTTTTAATGCTTTTAGTGTGTCTCACCATGGCCAACTCTCCTCTTAATTCCTTTAGCTTGTTCTCCATGTGGTGTTCATTGGTTTTTTTTCTTTTTTTTAAACAAAATGCTCAGGTGAGAAAGCAGGTAGAACTGAAAACAGAGGGATAACTGAGCTTTTATCTTTTTCTAAAACCAAATAGGGAATTTCTCGTGTGCTTCTTATAATATCAAATGGCAGTAATTCCCCTATTTGAAAACTACTGTCACCCAAAATTTGACTGTCTATTTATGAAAGGAAAAATTTTGTTTCTATAGACAGAGCACAGAGATCAAGTTTTCTTCTTAGCACACAGACAGATATGCAAATTCAAAATTTTTCTACACACAGAGGTTGGTCTCCACAGTTGCATATATCTTGCTTATGGAGAATTTTTTTAAAAAGGAAATGTGGAGGAGAATTTTGATGCAGAAAAACTCAGACACTCAGTGCAATACATAGGCAAACATTTTGCTTCTAATACACAGGCAGATTTTTCTCTGATTTTCCAATTTGATGCCGTTCAATTCACCACCTTGCGCAAACACATCATGCATAGAGAATTTTTTTTTTAGCCTACCTCATTTGGAGCTCCAAATTTAACAAAAAATCCCAGGTTTTCCCACTCCGTAGCTGTTCTGCCTTTCCTATAGAAGCCTTCCTGTAGAAGGCTCTCGTTTCCTGTAGAATGAAATTGTGCTTCCTGTAGAATGCCGATAAGTGGGAGATTTAAAAAAAAAAGGCAGAAATCTCGAAAAATCAGACAGAAATATTGCAGACGACCATTGGTTAGCTTCTCTGGAAGTGGTGGACGTGTATTCCAGTTGGGCACGTCGTGAAGGCACAGTGAACAAATAATGGTGAATGCATTAACTAAGCCATCTTTTAACTGCTGGTGTGATTCGTGGTGAGGAGATGAGGTGGCAGAAATGTGTGTTGGCCCCATGTAGACTATAGTACTGTTACGAAGCTTCATGTTTTCTACCTGTTAATTACTTGACATCATGTGCGCTGGAGTTTAGAACATCTTCCACCACCTATTTTTTTAAATTTCTCGTGAATTGATTAGACATGTGCACTTGCTGATCTCCGAATGAGTGCAATCGAACTAGCTGAGGGTGTCAGGTTAACTAGCTAGCTTTCTGGCTTAATCCAACTGTTTCATTCATTCATGCACTTTCGAATCATACAGATGCAAATAGAGGAACTGGTTTAGACACTTACCTGTAAGTCCACATGCTGCTTGGTTCTTTTTGTTGCTGCATGCTCATATTCCATTGCTGCATGCCTGGATCCCTTATGCTATATGCTTTTTGTTGTCTGATGTGTGGCTATTGTTCTTGTACAGGTATCTTCTGACTGGATCTAAGTTGTAGAAGTATGTTTCATCCTTCAGATTTGCACCCTCATGTTGTTGATGTTGGATTTTTGCAGGGCAACGACTTGTTTTCTCCATAGCTCCCAAACGATAGATCAGATTGACTTGAAACTTTCTGAGCATGTTTCTATCATTATTATGCACCTCACATAGAAAAATTGTGGTCAATGGATGTACAGATTTCGAGAAAAACTAAAAATGACTGAAGGTGACAGAGGTCAATTTCTCAAAAATCGTGCACTAGAAGTGGTTGAAACTACTTGGGTAGGTTACTATCACCTATATGCATCTCCCCATGATACATGTTTTGAAATGGATGCACGGATATGGAGAAAATGAAAAAATGGCTGAAGGTGATAGAGGCAGATTTCTTGGAAACTGTGCACTGGAATTGGCTAAAATTGTTCGGGCATGTTGCCATCATCCCTATACAACTCCCCATATAACAGTTTCTTAAATGGATGCACAGTTTTCAGGTTAGGGAAAAAACAAATTTCTATTCTATGTATTTTTGTATTAGAGCATTCAGCAGTCTTTTGGACAGTAAGGAAAATGAGCTTGGACTGCGATGCAGGCATGGAAATGATGGAAGAGGGGTTTAAATATTGTAGGAGTATTTATGAACCGTTTATGAAGCTATCATGTTTACCAAACTGCCTTTTAAAATCGATTTCTAGCTTTCTATAATTTCTACAGGAACTTCTTGTAGAAAACACAGTTTTCATAAAAGAAGCACAATGAGGTGGAAAAAATGATGGAGAAGTGTGAGGGATGGAAACAGGGATGTTTACAAGCCTCATAGACAGACTCTCAACCTTTGGGTCCTCTTCTGAGATCGATTTTAGCTTGTTTGTAGGCTTCCTCTAGAAGACAAAACTTCTTGTAGAAGACACAGAACTTCCTGTAGAAGTTGAAATCCTAGTCCGAATGAGACAAAATATTGGGAAATGGTAGGTCATGGAGGAATGGATTGTGCAGGATGCTGGCAACTTGGTGCTAACCTCCGTCCTTGTTTTGTGCGATCCTACTAACTTGCAATGTCCTTCCTGTAACCTGCAATTATTCAACATAAATTAGGTTTGTTTTTCTTTTTCTCTTTTCTTTTTTTTGAAAACAACTAAGGCGTCGCATGGAGGTTTTCACCCAAATTGTCTGCCCTAGGCACCTCCAAGGGAGGTTTTCACCCAGGGATCTTATTCTATTTTTATTTTCTTTTCTTTTCAACCCATTGACTACCTCATAGAGGTTTTCAATCAATGAGCTAATTTGAGGCACCTCCTAGGAGGTTTTCACCTTAGATTTTTATTTTCCTCTTATTTTCATTTTTTCTTTTTTCTTTTTTCTTTTTCTTCCTACCCTACCCTACTTGAAAAAAAAATTCATTTTCAAGTATAATAACACTTCCAATGGAGCCATGTGCACATTGAGATTAGAGACAAAATGATGTGGAGGCTTGAAATGCATGCTTTGACAGGTATCCAGATTACAGAGACCCAATGGTTTGACTTTGAATCGATTAAGCACAGCTGAGGAAGAGAGTACTGTTGCATCTTTGTGACCCTTTGGAACCATATCTCAATATAGCTCTGATATCCTTGGTCCTTTTGCTAATCTAGATCATTCTCCATATCTTCTTCTATCATGACCTTCACATCTTCCTCTTTTTGCTGATTTTTCTCTTGAATACATGGAGGATTTGATAGTAAGCATGAGGGAGCATTCTCAATTTTTGATTCTAATGTCTTCTCTTCATCAAGTGCAACCCATGGTTCTTTGATCTCCTGTTTTGAATATTCTTTTGCTGGATGTGATCCTTCAATGATGTCAATATAATCTCTTTTTTGCAATACTCTTCCTGAGCTATGGTGAATATCATTGAGCTCAAGAGGAGTTGTTTGGACATGTTGTGCCTCAACATTGTAATTGGGTTGAGCTACTCCAATGTGTGGGGGAAAAGTGGTACAGGTAGTTGAGTGGGGGTGTATATTTGAGATGGATGTGGATGGGTTTGTGGTTGGGCAGGTGGTTTCCCACTATATATTTGTTGAGCCTACCTGCTATTTGGGTTTGGGTTCAGTTGAGCAGGCATTTGGGACTGTCTTGGTGGAGCAAGAGGTGATGGTTGCGGTTGAGCAGGTGGTGGAGGAAAGGGAGAGAGAGGAGTGTTGTACTAGGGCCTTCATCCTTGATGTGGTGCATTCCACTGAGGCTGTGGCTGAGGATAAGAGTGAAATGAATGAGCAGCTGGTTGGGCATAATATGGATATGTGAAGGACAAAGGAGGAGGTGTGGACTTGGAAGGATGACCAGGGGAACCCCAAGAAGGTACGAAAGTTGCTTGATAGGGGTTGTAATAGGTCTGGGATGTCCCTTGCATTCTCTGCTAGTAAGGTCTGGGTCCATGTGGCCTCCTTTGGTTCATGAAATAGAGTGGTTTAGTGGCTCCTTTGGCCCTCTGATATGCAGTTTTAATTCTCGGAAAGTAAGTGCACTGGTTCATAGGATGGTCTCTTTCACAAACAAAACACACTTCTATGGAGTGCAATGGACATTCATTCCTAAGATGCTTTCTAGTGCACCTAGGACAAAAGATGGCCAAAGCAAAGTTTCTTGAAATGACACGAAAACCAAGACAATATTTTTTATTTTTTTATGCTTTTAACCAATCAATGAAATCTTCATCTTATTTGGCCTCAAAACGAGGTATGCAGGCTCAAAAGTTAGGATAAAGCTTATGGTAAACGACCATTTCAAATGCCATTCCAAATCCTATGAATTAATGCTGAATTAATGTTAGCATTAAGTCTTAAACATTTTATGTTAAGACATATATATACATTGGCCTATGGTCATTCCAACTACTCTTACAATACACCTGCGGTGTACTCCTGCCACCGCATGTACCACCGTTACCACCGTTGCATGTACGCCTGCGAGCACATCTAACAGGTGCTGGCTCCTATGGTCGTTCCAACTACAGAATGCTTCTTCTCTACATATTTGAACTCACTGTCCCCATTTTTTTATCTTCGCATATGGCCAGTCCAGGATCGTATTGTTCCTCTTCTAAGTACTGCTCCTCTTCTACAGACAGAGAGTTCAAATGCACAGCATCTGGGCACAGAGCCTGCACATGTGATGATTTCATGTTTAGTAGGAAAAACAGCTGCATGCTTTGTGATGATTTCATGCATTGATAATCAATTTTGATATTTATAAGTTTGCAAGACCTTGTACAATGAAATGTAGAAATAAAGAAAACATATTCACATTTTCTCCTCAAAGAATTATTGATGTTACTTACAATAGTATCAAATTAAACTTTCCACAGAAAAATAAGCATAGCCTGTACTAAAGAAACAAATTTTCCTCACTTTTTCTCCTCAAAGAATTATTGATGTTACTTACAGTAGTATCATGTTAAACTTTCCACAGAAAATTAGGCATAGCTTGTACTGAAGAAACAAATTTTCCTAGAAGTAAGAAAAATAAACATAGCCTGTACTAAAGAAACAAATTACAAACCTAAAACTAGTCCAAAACCTTAAAATTGGGTCCAGGTCCGATATGTACTTCGAGGCGGAATTGACATTAACTTAGCCATCGTTCACCGAGAGGCTGAAATGAAAGTATACTGTCGCGATCCAGAGAACTAAACTCGGTGACAACCTACGAAGAAAAACCGAGACTGAATAACAGTGGCAGACAAGTTTGAACGACAATAATTGCGCACAGGACCTACAATAGCTACCGGCAAAAATCCACAAATATGGCTTAGAAGTAAAATTTATAGTAGAAACCCTAGTTGTTCGGTCTAAATGGACGAAAATCGATTCATTAACAGAGATTTATCTGAAATCTGTGTGAAATCTCCTGGCTTTGCATTTAAGACCATAATAGTTCGAACTAGTATTCATATTCACTTTATCTAATTCGATGCCTAATGACAAAATTTTACCCCTTTACCAACCCAGTTGAGGTGAGAGGTAGTGAGGTGAAGTTGCCTATTGATAAAGCCAATAAAATACAGTACAGAACATAGCTGTAATATGAAACACATATGTAAAACTTTTACTACTAAAATACAGCATACTGTGGCTGGTGAAACCGTAAATTTGCATCTCTTTTAGATGATGAAAAATAAATTGTATAATATATCATAAAACGCATGCCTATTGCACTCAGCATGCCTCCCATTTCATGCACCCCATGCTTGTGGCATGTCTGGATGAGCAACTCCGAATAGCTTTTCATGAAATGCTGTGTCATCCCAACTTGAACACGGTCTGGAAGAAGCCTGTTTGGGTGGGCTTGGAATGTCTTAACATAACTAAAAATGTAATCCCATCTGCCACATTTCAATCCTATTGAGTGCTCTCTCAGCTCATACAAGATCTCATGCATTTGAAAAACTGCAGGAAGAGTCTCGATCAAGACTGTTGCTTTAATGCTCCCTCTAGGGACTCGCAGTGCATCTTGTGCACGCTCAAAAAAAGCATTCCACAGTGCAGCTTCCCTGCATTCCAATTATATCGTAAGCTAAATTTAGAAGAGCAGTGCCATGATTCTCTAAATCAAATACAAAAAGCAAAGGAAAAGGAAATTCCAATCAGATCTCAAGGTCAATTTAGAGGAGCAATGCCAGAATGATCCTTTTCTGGTACTTTTGAAAACCTTGTGAATGCTTCTTCCAAAATTGAGCGTGTAAATGTAATACAAAATGTGCATTAGGACCTCAGAAAAGAGAATTTTAGCTTTGAACCCAATCTTTACAAGAGGAACACACAGAATAATATAACAGCTTACATGCAAATGAAAACGTGGAGGCACGAGGTAGTGTCGTGTGCAGGGGGAAATGGCATGGGTCATCATGCTTCAGCCTACACGTGTAATGCATGCAGTTAAACTTTTGATGATCCGTTTCTGAATAATAAAATCTTCTACAATTTTCAAAATCTACATACATATTGAAGATTGACATATTTAAATTTTGATTATTCATTCTTAATCATAAAATCTTATTCAAATTTCAAGATCTCGACTCAATATTTTTGAAACTGTTTTCTGTAAGCAATGTCACCAAAATAAGTAATCTTGGATATAAAATTATCAGAATACTTCCAATTTTTTGTCCCAGGTGGTGGCCTTGCTCCTGCTTCTGGAACTACAGATTATGATGAAGAACAATAAAATTTGCCAAGAAAATCTCAAATTCAAGAAAATTTGCCAAGAAAATCTCAAATTTACACTGAAAACATGGAAATCATGAGAAATTTAAAGGGAGAAGAGTCTCTAGCTGCTTGATTTCGATTTTGTACTTTTTCTGCAACTTTTTACAGTGCCATGCCTAAAGATTCCTATTGTTATACCTTCTTCGTCATCTGTGACAGTCTTGAGAAATGGCGCTTTGCCCATTTTACTACTTGTAGTAAACTTGAGTAACCAAATCACTGATCCCATAAGCACTACTCCAAGAACCGCCAAGATTATGACAAGCTTTAATGTCATTTTCCTGGGCGTTTTATCTGCAAGCAACCGAAACGATAAATTTGATGAAACAGACGATCTGAAAGAGACGAAGAAGAAGAGATATATTATTATTATTATTATTACCACTACTACCTTTGGAATAAGATGAAGGCTTCTGAACAGAATTTATTTGCTGTGAAGAGAATAGGGGATCATAAAACGTTTCTCTACCAAAACGAATTCGGCAACTGCTGCTTAAAACTTCTCCTCCGCTCTTCGTGAAACAATTTTTAGGCATTCGAGAGATTGCATTGGACACACATTTTGAACAATTGACAGAGGACAACTCTAAAGATTGCACAATCCCATAGATAGTCTGATATTTGTCCAAAAGCGAAACCCCTGCTGCTGCGAACAGAAGCCTTAGTTGCCAGGCTCTGCATAAGTTCCTGAATGGCACTCCTGTAGGCCTCTGGATTTGGCACAACAAGGTTGTCACAGATAAAACCCACGTAGCTCTCAGAAGTGAGGCCAAGAATGAAGTTCTTGTTCTGGTATCGAAGAAAGCACAGTTAATGGACGTAGCTGACAGCCAAGCTAACCAGTGATGGTTCCCAAACGGTTTATAAAAATACTGAAACTCAATTCCAAATGAAGCAGACAACTTATTCGTTATACCTAAATGGGGTCGGAGCTCGGTTTGAAGCTCAAAAACAGATTTGCACGGATAGCACTTGCTGTTGTCTGTAAAACCATAGTTGACCTGCCGCAGGGTTTGAACATGGGTCGAAGCAAACTTGACGAACTGCTCGTTGCTGGAACTTGGAAGCCCGATGGATTAACCTAAGAATCTAGGCATACCAGAGAGCTAGGATCGGGACATTTCCACATGACCAGCAGCAGAACCGGCACTATGGCTCCCCAGCAGCATATCAGCGTAAGAGTAACAAGGTTCCATTTCCTTCACCAGGGCACGTAATCGCCTTCGTGGTGTGTACCAAGTGTAGCACGTGGCTTGCATGCATCTTTCGGTTTGGGGGAGTATTGGAGCATTTCAATATTCAAATCGTTGTACATATTTCATTTGACTGTATAATGCTTGACAGAGCATTTCTTTGTTGTGGCCCACTTCGGAATGATTTTTCATACTGATAACTTGTTCACGACAAAGCTTTTTCGGAATTTTTTTACATGCTAAAGATTTGGACTTTTTGTTGACTATTGACAGGGCAGGGACTAGCTACCCCGCAGCCACCGTTGTTTCCATGAGGAATTGAACACTGGATTCAACATTACAGTAAATAACGCGCCGGCAAACGTCAATTGTTTGTTTGAGCAACTACCCCACTCAATGCAGGGACTCTCTGCCTCGCAGCTTCCTTTGTTTAATGAATAACAAAGATTATCACCCGCTATCATCTAAGATTTGCGGTTGTACGTAGCCATATATTTCTCGATTATTGGCAAGTTGCGGTTGTACGTAGCCATATATTTCTCGATTATTGGCAAGTTGTACAGAGCCATACATTTTTGAATGATAGGTAAAATATCCTAAATCTACCTCGCATTTCTTTTGCGCAGATAAGATCCATTTTTCACCTTTTCCTCTACCTGATGTCGATATTCATCGGGTAATATGAACTTTCTGATTCAATGATCTACCAGGACATTCAATTATTTAATTTGTTAATGCCTGAGATTCCCACGGTGTATTGACTTTCCTATCAAATATTAAACTAGCATCCGTTTCTCTCTGCCTACACATGGCCAGAATCTGTAATTTTCTCTGCTGATAAAGCAGCGTACCAATAGCTTGCAGTTATTGAGGAAACCTATACCTAACTCGGAGCAGTTGATGGACTATGTTGACAGGACAGAAAAAACCCACGTGAGATATATGGGCTGTTTGTTTTCTTACGGTTGGTTGCATTGTCAAGTTGCCGGCTCGCTCATCTTGTTCACTGAAGGTGAGATATGCCGAGGTTCTGGAGTTCATCATGAACATATATCTTAGACTTGGTAGGAAACATTGATGTTCATGCTTTTGGTTTTGTTTTTGAAATCACTAATATGGTTATAGATAGTAATGGTTATAAATAGTAATGTTTTTGGATTAATCATATTATTAGCATTGGTTTATTTTTCCAATTAATTGATATTAAAAAGATAAAAATAATTCATCTTCAATAATAAATAAAATAAATATATTATGATCTTTATTGAAAATTAAGTGTTCATAAATTAGTTATAAACTAATTAAAATAATATTATAAATTAGTTATTAAGAATGGAGTTGTTCTTAGTGTGATTTTTTGAAGTGCCGGAATACATTTAAATTTGTGGTGAAATCTTGATTTGTGTTATTTAAACTATTTTTTGAATGTATATATGGATTCAACACCCTAAAAACTGCTAGGGAAATTTTATTGTTTATGGGTTACTCATCAAACTTGTGACTTCAATGAATTCCTGCCGGATTTTAGAGAAATTGGACCGGAACAATCCACTGGAAAAGTTTCTAAAAAACTAGTGATTTCAATGAACTCCGGCCGGATTTTAGAGAAATTAGACCGGAACAATCCACTGGAAAAGTTTCTAAAAAGTAGCACTAAAGACAACTCGGTTAAGAATTAGTTACTAAAATATTATTTAGTTATAAAGTAGCTATTAGGAATTTTTATTTATTTTATATATTAAATAAATTAATTTATAATATTGCAAAGAATTAAATGACAAAATATAGAGATTTCGAATTAGGAATGAGTAAACAATTTATTAAATAATACAAAAATTTTAGTTATAAATATAGTCTTCATTAATTTTAAAGTATATGAATATTTATTAAATAAATTAAATTATAACAATTAATAATAGTACAAGGGTTAAAATAGAAAATTTACTAAAATAAGTTTAAGCTTAGAAAAATTAATTTTTAAGGAGAATCCAAAAATAAAATTAATCCCCCAAAAAAGAAAAAGAAGATATCCGTGTTGAGATTTCTTACATGTATCTCAATCTCTATAGTCTCAATCTCAATAAGCTTCCTATGGTGGAAGTGATCAACCCTAGCAATGACTTTGGAATCCCCAATCCAGACATAGTGCTTGGATTCCATCCCATGTTCAGCTAGAGCTGATGAGCGGGAACGATTGTGTCTAATGCCTACTGCATAGTCATGGATTTTTTGGTTAATGGAGTGAACAATTTCTCCAATGTAGGGAATCCCATAGGAGACATGGATCAAGTAGAGACCTTTCATGTCTTTATGGTCTACAGGGTCTTTAACAGATCCAAGGGAATTTGTAATGGTATTAAGAGGTTTGAATGGAGAAGGAACATTACTCCTTTTAAGGATATGGGAAAACCTATCTGCGGTCCCTTGGATAAATGGGAGATGAGCCTTAGAGATATGATCAACATGAGCAGTCTTAACCCTTAATTCTTTACAGGATTTTTGAAAGCCCTTGAGGCCTTAAGTTCTGTTGTATCGACTATTTTTAAAAACTTCAAGAAGATGAGATTTGTCCTACTCCACGTGGTTCTCATACGAGATTCTAAGAGCACAGGTTGCAACAGTGCTAAGAACACCAAACTTTTGCGCTAGAAATTGATGAGAACTAGCATGAAGATATTGTTATGTGTGAGTCTTTATGAAAAGATTGGTAAGAAATTGAACCATCATTCATTCTAGAGAGGAGATTTTCAAGGAAGGGAAGACACTCGAACACCTCAACTTCCATCATGAACTTGATGGAGTCTGATTGCAAACTAATATGGCTAAGAAACAAATCTGACTTCTCTTGTCCATGGGTCCATATGACGCAAGTATCATCAGCAAACCTCTTCCATTTTTAGGGTGAAATTGACCTGAGACTAAGGCCTTGGTCTCAAATTCCTCCATGAATAATTTCAAGAGGAATGTTATTCCTCCATGAATTATTTGAGGCCTTGGCCTTGGTTGTATCTCAGACCACTATGATCAAAACACCTCGCTCATCATCAAATATGCGCCTGCACAAACTACATTAACATGGATTTGCTCATGGCTTGCATGACATAGACCCATTTCCTAGGTTTGCAACTCCTCGGGCAAACCCGAACTAGGTCACAGACAAACATAACTAGGTTGAACCCTAGGCAAACCCTAATGAAACCTGAGGCGCACCACCTCCCTCACCAAACCTCGACAAATGTCAAAGATGCATAACCCCTCTAGTGGCATCCAAATTAGGAACTCGGCCCACTCTTCCACCCACACCTTCCCCACTGGCACAAAAAGAGATGTAGACATCATAGGCCACTTCAAACACCACCAGATTTATAGTGGAACAATGAGCTGAAGGTATGGAGGTTCTTGATCAAATGCAAGCAGCAAAACCCCTAGTACAGTCAGCCTAAAGGGCCAAAGTTGTCTTGATTATGTATGTATATATATATATATATATATATATATATATATATATATAATATCCAAATAATTTTGTGAGAATATGATTTTATTGTTGGTTAAAATTTGTTTTTAAATGCATAAAGACTTTGGAAAAAATTATGCAATAAATTTTTGAAAAGTTTATAGCTAAATAAATGATTCTAAATTTTTTTATCAAATTTAGAAAAATTTGAAGTAAAAAACATAAATAATTAAATTAATATAAAAATTATACTATAAAAATTATACTACTCACAAATGTATATGACTCAAAATAGTATTATTAGTAAAAAATTATTATTTTTCTAATTCAATTCCAATTAATAACCTATTAAACCTATATTAACCTATTATACAATGTAAAACCCTAAAATGTATTTTTCTCATAGCTGGAGAATGTGATGATTATGTTTGAAAGGGCAAAATTTGCTCATTATCATTTTATTTTTCTCCACGCAACATGCCTAGCGGGCCTACCCTAAGGGGCCGCACACTATGTGACTCAACTACGATGACCCACCTCATCATAGAGGGCCAAGTGCTTGGCCCAGATACTTTAACCAAGTGGAGTATCTGAGGAATACATTGACTTTTGAAGATCTGATTTAATGACAAATTACGACACGGGAGGAATCTCATTGGCAAACTATTGTAAACCGTGTTCCATGGAAATACAACATAGAAAACCACCACACAAGTACAAACAGAAATTTCGATAATGAGTTGTGAGGGTGATAATTGTTTACTAGGCTTGAATTGATAGTAAATATAAATATGTGTATACAGTAAAGTATAATAGAAATTTAGATAATAGTTAAAAGTAATAATTGGAAAACCACCCCACAAGCACAAGCAGAAATTTCGATAATGAGATGTGCGGGTGATAATTGTTTAGTAGTGTGGAATTGATAGTAAATATAAATATGTGTATACAGTAAAGTATAATAGAAATTTAGATAATAGTTAAAAAGTAATAATTGTTTAAGAGATTTTGAATTGATAGTAAATGAGTGAATAAAACTTAGTGAATTATTGTATATGTATAATACAAAGACATTGTTTATGGATGTTACAAATTTGTTTGGAAAGTTATTTTTGGTCAGAATTTATTAATTTTTTTATAAAATTGGATTATAAAAATATTTGAGTTGTTTTTTGTTTTTAGTGGATATCAAAAAAATCTCTATCCTGAAATTAAACAATTGTAACTAAAATTTATTAAAAATTTTGTTAGATATTTGCAAAAACCATACTAGAATTTCTACTATTAAAGACATACTAGAATTTCCACTATTTTCTTTACTAGACTACTCTCAACAAAAATTTAGAATTTCCACTATTTTCCTTGATAATTTTTTTACTAAATTTTGAATTAATAATAAATTGAAGTAATATGTAATTCATTCTAGACCAATATTAAAAATAGACCAATATTAAAAATAAATCAAAATAATTATTAAAATTATTTGATATTTTAATTTAGCTTATCAATAAAAATTATCGTAGTCATTAAGTTATTTAAAACATAAATCTAATAGTATGAGGAGGCCACTGAAATTATTTTTTAATATTTAATGAGAGAGATGAGAAGATAATGGAAAAAATTATAAAATACATATTCCATTACTAATTCTAATAAAGTAATCAAACACAATGGTTGATGACTATTCTAATTAGACTTCTGATGACTCCCAACACAATATATATCTAACACGAGAAGTGATATGGGATGGCTACTTTAGGGTTTCAGGTTCATCACTTATTTAGCAACCTCGCAATTGCTTTGATATCCAGTAACTTATTTAAGGTAGATTGAGTTTTGGGCATCGTTTTCCAATGGATTGGCCGGAACCAATACAGAGAGTTCAGTGTATTGCAGAAAGCGGCATCCAATGCTTGCCTTCGAGATACATCAGGCCTGATGAAGAGAAGCCCATCGGGCAACGGGTGGTGGAAGAGGAAATACCCATCATAGATCTCTCCGGCCTCTATGACGAACGCCGGAGGAAGACCATGGAAGAAATAGCAAATGCATGCAGGGAATGGGGATTCTTCCAAGTGATTAACCATGGGATTTCTCCGGAGCAGCTCGAGGCCGGAAGTGAGGTGTCGAGGGAGTTCTTTCGTTTGCCATTGGAGGAGAAGCAAAAGCACACCAATGACCCTGTGACTTATGTTGGTTATGGTAGTCGAATTGGTGTGCACAAAGGCGCTACTCTCGACTGGGGGGATTACTATTATCATCATTTTTTGCCGCTTTGCATACGAGAGGAGCACAGATGGCCTTCTAAACCAGAGCAATATAGGTGACGAAGGGTTCATCTATGTGTTGGCCCCTTTGAATATTGCAGCTTTCGTTCTTCTTCTTGGATTGTTTTTAGTTGTTTGTTTGGTTTCGATTATTAGAGTTTATGGGAAATAATATTTATAGGTTGGATTGAACAAACTGTAGACCGATTTTGTTTTTTATGGATTCATCTATGTGTTGGCCCCTTTGAATATTGCAGTTTTCGTGCTTCTTCTTCGATTGTTTTTAGTTGTTTGTTTGATTTCAATTATTACAGTTCATGGGAAATCATATTTATAGGTTGGATTGAACAAAACTGTAGAACAATTTGTTTTTTATTTGATTTTCCACATTTGGTCCTACCTATCAGAAGTAGAACCAGTACCTTATTAAACCTCGATATCGGTATTGATTATTATGATGTGCTTCTCAGTTTGGGGACATTCTTTTTCATGCCGCTTCATGGAACAGGACTTACACAGATTTATGCGAAGACACAGAATAATAAATTATTTGTTTTATAATCTATAAGTGGTTTTGTAAGATCTATACGAAATAGGAAAGGAGTTACAATCTACTTTTAAATATAATTTTTTCGCACCTAGACACTTCCGAACCTTTGAACTCGTAAAAAATCTGAATTTCTGGTTCTTATATTTGTAGATAGTATTTTCCGTTAATAGGTTAAGATCTGAATTTCTGGTTTTTATAGTGGTAGATAGGATTTTCCGTTAATATATTACTCAACATCATGATGAGCTAGAATGGATTTAGTCTTAAAAGATAGTTTAATGGGAGTTTTTGTTATTAAGTATATTTTTTATTGAAAAGTTATATGGTAAATTCTCTTCAAAAAGTTTTTGTTATTAAGTATATTTTTTTATTGAAAAATTATATGTTCAATTCTCCTTAATACTTTTGAGTTAGGCCTGGTAAGTAAATCCTTTCAATTGGTCTACCTAAACTCATATCACTAAACTACATTAAAGCTAGGATGAATTTCTAAATGAATTTGAATTGGACATAAAATATAAATGCTTTCGTAGGTAGTATTTTAGTTAATAGGCACCGGTATGTTTGAATTGGCCGTTTTCGTTAACTTAGATTTTACAAAATTAGTCACATTTTATTAACATCCTTGTTCAACCGGTTAACCTAAAATTACAATAAATAAGAATCTGCTGGCTTGGATTCAAAGTTTCTTCTTTCAGTGTGTGAAGTCATGAAACATCGATAATGTTTTCTCAGTTTGTGATATTTGCTTATATAACAGGGCTAGAATGAAGGAGTACTGTAAAGAAATGTTGGAGCTTTGCAATACCTTGCTATCTGTGCTTTCAGAGAATCTGGGCCTTCCTCCGGACTATCTGAAGGAAGCTTTTGGCAATGAGGAGAGCATTGGAATTTGCGTTCGAATCAATTATTATCCCGTGTGTCCAGAGCCGGAACTGACTTATGGGCTCTCCCCTCACTCTGACCCTGGAGGAATAACCGTTCTACTACAGAATGATGTCGTTGGCTTGCAGGTTCGAAAAAAGGATTATTGGGTGCCCGTGCGCCCTGTTGCTAATGCTTTGACGATAAACCTAGGCGATCAAATAGAGGTGAGTGCTTCAAATAATATTTTGTTCCAGGTGAACAAAGTGGTTTCAGGTTTCTTATTATCTTTTGCGCAGATATTGACAAACGGAATTTACAAAAGCGTGGAACACAGTTGCGTTGTTAACAAGAAGAAGGAACGAATGTCGATTGTAGTTTTCTGTAACCCTAATGGGGAAAAGGAAGTCGGGCCTATAAAGGATCTGATTGATGAATCCAGCCCTCCAAGATACGGGCAGATGACGTTTAATGAATACAGGAAGTTCATTCGAACTACTGGAACTAAAGGAAAGTCCTACGTAAATTCCACCATAAATTTTCGATAGAATAATAACATCATAAATGTCCAGATATTACAGAGATCCCTCCACTATAGATACTGCTGGTTCATCATCTTCATTTTCTCCTTGTCATCATTTACAGCTTTTCGAACTTGCCCAGCTTGTAAATTTTTCGTCTTTAGAAGTAAAATGCCCTGAGTGTACAAATATCATCAATTATTGTAACGGTTTATCATAGAGCATTTCCATTGCCTCTGTACTTGTTGGTTCGCCTGTATTTAGATAATCATACTTCTCTGGACATGAGAAAAGACTATTTGTTTAGGGATATATCTGGGTGTAAGTCTCCTGTTATCTCAATGTATATATGCTTGTGTGTTTAATGTTTGAATGAATATATATACCTATGTTTGTGTATTAAGTAATGTTTGCCTAGTCTCCCGTTATCTGATTGTAAATATATTTCTGTGATAAGTAATGTTTGCATGCTCAGTGTCTGGTTGTTCTTGAAAAAATTGAAAGGGCAGTTCAGGAGTTCTGAGAAGGACGTCAGGGAAAGCGTATATTATGGCGTTTCTGTCAAAACAGTTGACAGACCTGCCACAATCCTGCTTCTGGCGTGGAGACTGAAGAACGTCCCATGTGACAAGAACCCGAGGAAAAGATGCTCGAGGCGATAAATTTGACTAAAATTAGCATCCGAAAAGTCTGCTGCTCTCCCTCTGAACGACGAGAGGTGCAGACAATTTTTATGTCCGTTGGTTTCAATGTAAGCGTGATTAGTGCGGGTGAGGCATATAAATCAGCGAGCATCAACAACAGCAAGAGTGGGTGAAATGAAATAGTGACGCTTTACGATCAGAAATTAACATCAAAATCTTCGCTGAAGTTTCGGATATCGGAAAATCTTTTTCAGTGGTGTTGCAATTGCATATGCTTATTTGCGTCCTCCCTAACAATGTAGCATTTGTTTGCCTGCTTTCGATTATGAAGTAAGATAGAAAAAATAGTTCAGATTCCTAATGCCCTTGGATTAAAATGCGATGCGTTTTAATTTTGGAATTGGAATTTATTGATTTGGACTTTGGTTGTAACTTTATTTTAATTAATCATTCGATAAATGATAAGGGACATAATCAAATAAGTAAATTTAACTGGGAATATTTTTGTTATTTTATTTTATATTCTATATTAATTTTTTAATATTAAATAATAAAAGATGTTTAATATTAAATAAAAATAAAAAATGATTTATATATATATGTGTTACATGACAACAAATTTTCTTATACTAAGTTATAAAGAAAGTTCATAGTAGATTCAATTATTGAAAAAAACCATATATTTTTTTTTATTTTTTTTATTCTCAACTAATGTAAAACAATTTTTTATTTTTATATTTTTTTTATTAATATATAATATATATAAGAAATTTATATAGTTCAAAATTTACTTCATAAATATAAAAAAAGTATGACTAGCTATAGAGTATTTACATTTTCAAAATTTCTATTTTATAACTAAACTCTTATGTGAGTAATAAGCCAAAATTCCAAATTTTATGAAATTTTAGAAATATATTAATTCATCTCGGAAGGAACGTCAATAGGAACGTCAATATGTGATCAGAAGCTCCTAAGCTAAGGAAGAGACTTGGAAGCTCTTGCCCTCTCGAATTACTCTAGGAGGAATGCTACATGGTGGTTGTTGTTGATAGAAAACCACAATTCTTCCACTTGCTCAATGGACATTGACACTTCAACTTTAGTTCTCCATATAGTGGTTCAATGTTTAATTAACAGGTCCATAACTATGGTCACAATGGCTACTACTTGATTAAACCATATGTGATGGGAGATGTGCCCTATTAAGTGTATAAATAATATAGGAATATTAGGGTATCAGGAAGAAAATTATAGACCCAAATGCATGAAATATTCCTAGAAAAAATAGGAGAGTGAAGATGGGAAATGCATAACAAATACTTGTAAGATAGAATACTAATCCAACGACAATTTGAGATAATCAAAAAGTGATTTCCATGTGAGGTTAGGCTTGATACTCCCTCATTCTTGTTGGATCATATGAAACCTAAGTATGGCCATGAGAAAATCCAAAAAAAAAACTTCCGCTGCCATGAAAACGCATAAAATTTTTCAAATTTCAATTTTAACGAATTTCCCCTCTAACTTTTTAGTGAATTACCAAATCTATGCTCCAAACTTGTAGGCCACCACCCTTCCATGAAATATTCAAGAATATTGTGCATTTTTGGTAGATTTCTTATATGATGGCTAAAGACACCGCTACAAATTATCCAACGTCATGTCTACAATGTGAATTGCATCTCCCAAAATACTTTCACACAAGATTTTACTATCAAATTTGAACCAAAGAACATTTGACATAGCGCAATTAATTATCATAATCTAATCATTCTTGTAAAAGTATTGAGGTAGCACTGAGATCATATTATGTTGGACTCTTCTAGGATCCCACTCTTTGATTCAAACTGGGAAGAGTGCACCCATCTCAGATTTGTACATTGCACAATTTTGTAGCAACGATATGTCAAATCCTCTTATTTGACATTGTTTCATAAAGAGTGTTGCATTATCTTAGTTCCCTTTACTCCCAAACAATATTTAATTCTAAATCATAAACTATTTTAAGCACTTAAATATTTGAGCTCCATTAATTTTTAATGTCCCTGTTGTGCTGTACAACAACCCCCCATTTCATAAAATTTTACCTTCAAAACTATAATATGAAATGGGTCCCTTTTAGACTAAATTGGTATCAACTTATCATTCCTCAAAAGGTCCGAAAAGAAACAAATCATTATAAACCTTTTGAGTTAACATATAATTGGTCTTATAATAAAAAATCAATAATTCTTTATTATTGTGATAAGGCGATTGCAAGATCGCATATCGCAATAACAAAGGATGCATAACAAAAGACCCATTGGTTTTCCCCGATGTGACAAGCGCGAATAACTATCGGATATCGGGAAGGTAAGAAATCATAACAAAAGGCCCCTTTCTTTGCTCCGATGCGATATCGCTATCGGCGATCGAGGAATGTAACATGCATGCAACAAAAATCCCTCTTCTAAAAAACTCCCGATGAGAATTAGCGATATTGCTATCAGCGATTGGGGATTCCGCAATGACATAAATGAAACTACTCAAGCATTCTTCTGATCTCCGATTGCGATAAAGCTAAGCGTGACTTTCAAAAAGGATTGATAAGGCTTGGGTACATTGTCTTAAATTATTATTAAAATCCTTTCTCTTCCCGATAGTGATTCACTTGCACTCAACCACCAAAAAATCAAAGCCACGCTTAAATGAACTATTCAGGGGAATAAAGGGTATGATGAGCATTTAAATGATTGGCAGGTTTAAACGACTAATTAATGGAGCAGTTATGCCAAAATCTCTTCTGAGATTGTATCCGCAGCAGTCTTATGTTAATCCTCCATTATTCATTGATTGACATAATTCTTTCATACTTGGTTTGCGCCATCTATTCTCTGCATTACATTCATTTTATCTCCTGTGTAGAGCTCTTCCGAAGCAACGAATTTAGGCAAAATGGGGAATAATTCTAAGAAATTTGGAACAGCTTCAGCTTCCACAGTAACAGGACAACATACTGCCAATCCGGGACCAAGTAAAAAAGGATTAATCTCAGACACCACATGTCTTGGTCTCAGTAATACTACTTGGCAAAGCATCTACAATCTGGTTGAGGCTGAAGAACCTCAGGAGACACCGGTACAAGCTACAACAGGCTCAAACCGGAAGTTTGAGGCTACCCTAAAAGATTTGGCCGATTCTTACCTACACCAGATAGCGGCTCGAGAGCAAATTCTTCCATACACAAATGTGGTAAGATGGGAAATTAAGGAAATCCCAATTACAAACAGAACATTTTGCACGATCGATGGGAGAGTCTTCGGTTCATTTTAGCCCAATGATTTGAGACAAATGTACCATTTTCCCGAACTAGAGAAGAAGTATAACAAAGCATTTTTGGAGAAGTTCAGAGATGAAAATGAAACTAAATCAGTGCCTATACGGGAATGGAGACAGAACCCAGTGAAACACAAGCATGAATCCTCGGGTAAGTACTATGTTGATTCATTGTGTTCTCCTTATTATTATTCTGGAGCGATGATGTGTAGGATTTGGTGGTTGGATGACTCCTCAAAATTCTCCATAGAGATGGTACCTTTAATGGAAGCAACATGCAATAGCGAAATAATGGATTGGGAGAATATATTATCTGATAAGTTAGCAACATCTATTCTTGAGTTCAGAAACAAATCCCACGTTACTGATAGGTTCATTCCTCCATTTTACTTTAGTACCTACATCTTAGATACTCTTTGTTTTAATTCTGAATTTCCTGTGTTGGGGTGGAGATGGACTCCACAGGACCCCATGCCCATTCATATCTATCACCAGAAGCTATGGAAAGCCCATTATAAACACCACCTATATCAAGTTTGCAATGGATTTATGTTACCCATTTATTATGCAATTTTTGACAAACCTGCTCCTAAGATTTCCTCACAAGCAGAGATTGACTTGAAAACCTTAGGAACCTGATTCGGAGAAGAAAAATTTACACATGTAAGAGTTTTCGGTAGTCAAGCTAGGCCTCATGTCCTCCCCTTGTATGTACCCGACAAACTATTGGCTCGAGAGATAGCATATCAACTTATATCCGCAGGAGCTACAAAGACTCTGAGGAATTCAAAGAAGCAAGTCTGGCCGCTTTTTCCTCTAAGGTGTGGCGTTTACACTCTGCATGACTATAAGCATGCAGAGAAAGAAGCAGAAAAGATAAATATACTGAATCTTGCCACTCTTCCAAATAGATGATTTGATCCAAACAAACTCATCTATAATGTACTAGAGTAGACAAAGCTCACTAAATTTGAGCATAAAGAAGATGAGTTTGATGACCTATTCTCCTCGGCCGAGTCATTATTTTAGGTTCAAGCGATAGCTAAAATGAGATATGACGACGACGGGTTAGTCGAATTTAACAAACTTAGAGAATAGAGGTTGCAATCTCTGCCTCTAGATTTGTTAGCAACTGCCTCGATGACACAGTCAAGCGAGCCTGAACCGCAACTTACCAACGAACCTCCTGCTACATCAGGAATTTTTGAAGAAGTCCAAAGAAGAGAGTAGCAGGAACTCCAAAGGAAAGAATAGGAAGAAGCACGAAGGAAAGAACAAGAGGAAACGCAGAGGAAAGAACAAGAGAGAATACATGAGGAGGAACAGAAAAGGCAGCAGGAGTAGAGCAGCAAGGATGTGAATGTCGATACCTAGATTGACCCGAGATTGCTCCAGGAATGGCAGCAATTCGATTCAATCATAAGAAATCTTGAAATCTCAAGAGATGCCGATACATCCAAAGCAGTTGATACACAGGATACAACATCAAAAGAGGTTCCAAGCGAAGGAACGAGTGGTCTAACCCCTACTACAGACTTAGAAATAATTCCCAAGGATCCTATGGATCAAATCATTTTGCAAGTGGAGGATATACCTCCATTGGATGTCTTTTATAGCCCAAAGAATAGGGTTGTAGTAAAGCGACAGCGGAAAAGGAGAAGGATTGATCAACCTTCCCTGTTCCTTGAACAAACAGTAACAACCAACATGGTTTGGAAGGAGGAGTTTGATCCTTCTGATGACCTAACAAAGTTATCCCAATATGCTGGAGCCTATTCGGCGGCCACCATGGACAAGGCATTGGAAGTGAGTAATTTGTTAAAAGAAAAAGACCAAGTGATCACTTCATTACAAGCACAGCTATCAGAGGCATAGAAAAAAGAAGAAAAATTAGAATAGCAATTGTCCACGCAGCAATAGTTGAATAATCAACTGAACAAGCAGTTGCATGAAGAGAAACATATGGTAGATTTGAGTGCAATTCAAAGTCAGAGAGAACTATAGGAGGCATTAGGAAAATTGAAGACAATGAATGAACAAATGGTAAAGAGAAAAGATGAGCAAATTGCTCAATTATCAAGTCAAATAGAGAAGTTTAAGACTCTTCCGAACCCTACCGTTTTCGGAGCAGAAGCACAACAAATTAATAAGGCACTGGTAACATAGATAAGATTATTGTGTCATAAAATTGCTCAAGTTGAACCCCTGTGCGATATAACAACATCAATAATAGATAAATCAGTCGATGCTAGACAGGACTTAGAGTAGGCCGATGAGACTTTAACAAATTTTCTTACTTGGTAGGACATTAGTGAGGGACAGGCAGCGAGTTTGCCTAAAATCTTAGAATCCCATAAAGAAATTCTATTCATGGAGTGGCAGTCCCAATTGATGAAGGCAGAGAGAATAGTTTCTAGATGCAAAGTATCCACAAGTAATTTGATTGAATTGATTAACAATACTCTCTATTTATCTAATATGATCTCTCAATGTACACCAGGTAAATTATTATCAGCCAAAACATTGGAGCAATCATGTTATCAAGAGCTGGAAAAGAATGGGAGATTGATCACAGGCATCAAAAGTTTAACTTAGGACACCTATTGGTTGTTCCTAGTAAAACCATACAGCCAGAGAGCTACCCTCAAGTGCCTAATAGATGCAATCGGGTGTATCATTCCCGATATACATGATGCCACCTATTTTTCTCAACTCAATTCTCGTCTCAGCCGCCCTCAAGAAGTGGAACCGATGCTAGCGATATGCCAACTTAGGTCGAATGGCAAACAACCAGAGTGATGAATCATGCTGCCGATTACCAAATTGTTGTGGGGGAGATATTCAAGATCAAGTTATACCAATTTAGTAGCATTTTAATTTTGTAGTTAGTTAGTTTAATTTAGTATATATAGACCCTTTCATGTATTTAGAAAGGGTCGTAAGTTTTTGTATATGACTTAAACCTGAAGTTGCACTACTGTACTTCAGGTATATTTTTTTATAAAGACTGGGCCAATTATTCAAATTTTGATAATGAAGCTTTTATGTGGATGTGCACTACTGCTTTTATTTAAAATTATTTCTGAGTCGGAAGAAGGAATTCGAATTGCGATTGATGTTGGGAATGATTTGCTGCTCATATGGTACTACTATCTATGTCTGAATTCATTCTTTTTGTATGAATTTTTATTTGATCATTCTTGCTATTATTGAATATATGCATGTGTTTTAACAACATTATTTATACTTTCCACTATTGGATGTTTACACCGTGCTTTTCTTCTAGTCATACATGTATCAGTAACATAAAAAGATAAGTGTAACAATGTTTTATTAATTACTTTGTTCAACTATTTGAAAAAAGTGATTATTATATGAATGAGTGTCTATGTTTATTGAATAGAGTCATCTATATGCCTATTGATGAACAAAGATCATCAAACGTTGTGCTTGAGAATAGAAGCTTACCGGGATAGAATAATCATTTGTATTTTCGTTTTTATATTAAGTCATCCATTTATTATCACTTATTAGAAAACCAATCACTCATCCATCGCTTTTTATTCATTATTGGGAAATTGGTCCCATTATATCCAGTCGAAGCCACCATCCCAAACAGAAAATGAGTTCTATTAAGGTCCAGACCGGGGGGTTATCCCCCAATGTTGATGCAACGATATTCAGGGCATCAACATTTTTGGCGCTAGAAGGAGGGACATCAACTATGAATGGCGAGAAATCAAAATCTATAGACCATTCTCAGAGTAAAACTCCCTCCACCTCACCTCAGACCTCCTGTTTTCATTCTGAAACACCAATGTCCAAACGAGAAGAAGAGGGATCAACTACTACTGCTCAACCCCATCATACTTCAGAACGATTAAGTCCTGAGTCCACTGAAGTTTAGCTTCTCATCCAGAAACTTCAAGGATTTTCCATATCACCTCAAAAATCTAAAGTATCTCAAGGCAGTGAGACTTCGCAATTCCATCTACCTCACCCTCTCACCAGACTTTAAAGAAAAAAATTCGGGATTAAACCTGTTGAGTTGCCTTTAGCACAAAGGAAAAACGCTAAAAATAACACTGAAGGATCTGGTAGTGAGACCTTTTATCCATCATTTTCCATCTCATCCTCTCCAATGCGAATTCAAGCATCCAATCCCCTATTACATATTGTTGTTCAACAGGGATCACCAACTTCAACATCAAAATCTATTCAGTGTTTAATACCAACTCCTCCCCAAACACTTGGAACTCCATCGGCAATCGTCGGTACTCCCAAGATAGCTCAGAATCCATGGAACAGTCCTGGTGCAATCACTATGCCTACACCATTACATCTAGTACCTGATTATCCCGAGAAGTGATTACCAAAATTTAATCCAGATGCTGGAACATTGGCTGAGGAACACATAAACAATTTCATGTTGTCAGTTAATCTAAAAGGAGTAACAGAAGAAGATGTCGTAGTTAGGCTTTTCCCCTACACTTTACAAGGATTAGCTGGGTCTTGGTATTTTTCCTTACCCTCTGGATCCATTACTAGCTGGAATATCTTTCAAGAGCAGTTTCTTACCAAATATGGCAATGATAGATCGTTGGCGACACTGATTAATGATCTTTCAAATCTATGGATTGAATCTAGAGAACCAATCAAGGAGTTTAACTCTCGACTCAATAAGCTCTTGAATAAAATCCCTATCGATTCCAAGCCAAGTGAGAAAATCATAAGCGAGTCGTATATCACAGCCCTACCTTCAAATATAGCCATTTTTGTAGATAGGGCTGGGAAACCAACTTTAGCCGAAAACATGAAAGAAGCCCTCGCTGTGGAAAAATGCATTATCGCTTTGGAAAAGAAAGCTACTCTCGAAGATAGGAAATCCAAAAGAGTTTCTTTTAAGGGTGATTCAAAGAAGAAAACCCATTAGACTTTTTGACCCGTGAACCCTCGTTGGGGTGTACACCATAGTCTATATTTAATATAAGGTGTATTTCTATGTTATATGGGTTCTATGTATTAAATTTATCATCCTCCTTAAACATTGGGGTTCATTCTCTTTGTCCATCTTCCTAGACTTCGATCCAACGGTGACTAATCGAGTTTGTGGTTGTGGTAAATAATTCACCCACAGCTTTGGGGCAGTTTGTCACTCTGTCAGTCAAGGTTAGGGTTTTTGAGTCTCCATGTTGTTTTCAAGATAATAGGGTTTGATTCCATGCTTTTCAACTTGCAAGTAACCCTCGCTTATCACCTTTACATCCCATTAGCTCATTGAATCTTACTCTAGATTCCTCTACTTAGGCACAGTTACAACAAAGCCACCTCTAGCCTCTGCAGGTTTTTTAGAGTTTGTAAACTATTAAGCTCCAACGAGAAATGGAGGTCATAGGAACTGTCGCAGATAACTGAGTTAACATAATGATAATTTCTCATTTTAATTTATCTATTTGTCCACCGGTAGACTAAAAGTTAACTTGAATTGCAACGTTGTGAGGTATATGCTCCAAAGTTTGTCAGGATGCATAGCTAAAGAGTGCTAACAACTACGCTTACATTTTCATGCTATTCCTCCTTGGAATTATTAAAACCCTCATCTAATTATCGTCTCTTTGTTTTGGATTTTGGCCGTAGGTTAGACTCATGACAATTTTCATGTTTTATTTAGTAAGGAATTTACGGTTGGATGTATCATCAAAACATTATTGTTATTCTCTGTCTCCTCCAAGTTCTTATTTTTTCCTGACCTAATCACTCATCTCTTTGGGAAAAACGTTATGATGAGAGGTCGGGGTTCCAATTACAATGCGATTTAGTTCAAATGCACTACATTTTGGAGGGTTCCTATGAAACATTTCTCCCCTATGATTTTCATATAATTTTCTTTGTTATTCTTGCCATGGTTGGGGTTTCTCTGTCGAATTTATCTTAATTTTTATGTATTACCCAAACATAGGTTAAGGTTAAGGTGCTTGAATATAAACAATGGCTCATATGGCGTGCCTCACCGGACCTTAAATATAATATTTCATCTTCCTCTTTTGTCTAGAGTAGGTTGCACAACACAAAACCATTATTTTATATTTTTTTTTGGTCTCCCTAACTAGGATTGTTTCAATACACAAGATATTATTTCCTATGCAATGTACATGTAATTATATTATATGTGTATTAATTAGTTCCGGAGGGTTATAGAGAATCTAGCCACTTATCGTGCCCAAAGAGTACCTCAGCTCTCTCTTTCTAGTTTTAAATTAAATGCATTTTTTATGATGAAAATACCCTCGAGATCTCTCAATTATGTTTCTTTCACTTGCGGGTTAGAACTTGATTTCCTAGTGATTCGAAATAATTCAATTTACATGTGAGTTTTAATTTTTTCCTTTTCTTACAGAATAATAGTCCAAAACTTCATTGCAAGTAGAACTTGGGCCTTGATCTAGGGTTTACTCACCATCCATAGGATGTTTTAACTAAACATTTTCTCTTCGGTTCCTGACAACCTTTACGAGTTCTAGGATTATCTTTTATGTGCTTAACCAGAACCTCTATCTCGTCACTTTGCGTAAGTATTTTTTTCTTTTGAAAACTAAACCAAGATTACCTTCTTTATGCATGTTCAGATATTTGTTTTTTTTTTCTCTTTCAAGGATTTTATTTTCTTCCTCCTATAGATTTATTACTAGTTTTACATAATTAACAATCCTCTTTCTATTGAATGTACAAGATTAACAATGCAAAAGCCATACCCCACAAAATTACAGATTCATTACCCTTTCATCAGTTCATACAATATAAAAGGTTTTAAATTATTCTAAAGGAAACACATCCTCTAAACTATTATATAACACAAAATATTTATTTTAATCAACATAAATAGTTAAAATACATCTCATAATGGTACTTATCTAAACTATGTTTCAGCTATAAATAAAATCAACTAGGGATACCACTCTACCTAACCATGAGACTCGCAACGATATCCAGTCTTCCCCCAAGCTTTCACCTTCTTGATAGTTCAGGAAAACATATCCTTTAGTTAGCCTTTCTCTCGAACCTCAAGACCACACAATCCAGTCCAGAGTTCTATACTCAGGGATCTTTAACAAGGGTTCCACTCACTCTATGTCCATCTAAAGAACACCTGAATCTGACAGTGCCTTGTCAACTTTCACATTCTCCTATGGATCTTAACTTTTCCCAATCCTCTTGTATCTCTCCATCCTCTTGCATTTTCTTTATTGTCCTTGAATTTCCATCGATATGGGTTTTTTCCATCCCTGGAAGAGAGAGAAGGATGGTAACCATTTTTCCCAATTGTTTGAAGGTTAGAAAAATATTGTTTCTTTTTTTCGGTCTCTCATGTAATTTTCAAAATATGTCATTATCTATTTTATAAATCAAGTCTATCTCTTTTTCATAGATCTCTCTAGACCCCTTTTTATTAGACCATAAGTTGTCGAGTCTTTAAAAGAAAAATTAAAGGCAAAAGTAAAAATATACTTCACTAAATACTTGCATCCATAGGGTGATACATATTCCCCCACCCCCTCCATGCGAAACATCGTCCTCAATGTTTATTCCATCCCTTTGGAACGTGTCCGGGTATGCCTCCTGCATAAATTTCTCATCTTCCCAGGTGGCCTCTTCTGGGCTAAAGTACAACCATTACAGTTTAACGTGGCTAATAAATCATGTCTGTACCATTAGTTCTCTCTTCTTCAGAATAGGTAGAGGCTCTACTAGGAACTCTTAGTCCGGTTTGAACTACGCCATAACCACAACTTGTTCTTAGCTCATATCCTTCAAAATACTCATCTATACATTTCAATAATAAGATTAAATCGTTCACTACACATCTTGCAAGTTAATTACATATCTAGGATCATATACATATTTCTTCAAAAAGGAAACATGAAACAAATTATGGACCAGGATATGACTGAGTAAGGCAACTCAGTATGCTACAGGCCTAACCCTTTCTAGAATCTGAAAGGGTTTGCAGTATTAAGGTGCTAATTTTACACAATTACCCCATCGCAAGGTACTGATTTCTAGCTTAAATCGTGTAAACATGATTTCATACAAGGAATTCTCTATAGGTTCTCTTCTTGTCCACATAACATTTTTTCTTATCTTGGGAAGACTTGAAATTATATCTAACTTTATTTATTTTTTTCTCCATCTCAATTAACGTATAAGTTTGTACCACTAATTTTTTTTAGGGTCATTCCAATTGGTGGGTATCTTGCATATTTTCCCATATAGCACCTCAAAAAGGCTCATTCCCAATGATTCATAATAGTTATTATTATATGAAAAATTGAATGTGTGGAGGTACTCTTCCCACTCAGTTGGTTGTTTCATTACATACATTCTTAGCATATCCTCTAGTTACTGATTAACTCGTTTAGTCTGTCCATCGGTCTGAGGATGGTATGCAGTGCTGAACTGAATTTGCATACCGAGGCCTGTAAAAAGGGCTTTCCAAAATTTGGACATAAATTTTACATCCCTATATGAAATCACCATCTTTGGTATACCATGTAACAAGAATATTTCATTCATAAATATATCTACAATTTCAATAGTTTTATATGGAGATTTGACTGGTATAAAATGAGCTGTCTTACTCAATTTTTCAACCACTACCATGATATAATTGTGTTGTTTCTTAGATTTGGGAAAGCTTATAAAAAAAGTCCAACATGATCATGTCTTCCTTCTATTTTGGTATAGGTAATTCATCGAGTAATCTTACAGGATGTTGATGTTCTGCCTTAACTTGTTGGTACTCCAAGCACCTAGCCTAATACTCCCTAATATCCTTCCTCATTCCTGACGAAAAGTAATCCTTTTTAATTGTAGAAAATAATTTTTTATATCTACGGTGGACAACGCATGGGCTTCTGTGAAATTCATCTAACATAAATTGTTTAATGGAGGTTTGATTAGGAACATACATTCTGCCTCTAAAGGTCAACATAGTATCACCATTTATGCCATATTCATATTGTCTTCCTAAATTTCATGCCTAATGCATATGTTGCCATAAGACTCTATATTCAGGATCTTTATGTGCAACTTCTTTAATTTCTTTGGAAAAATTTAGTTCTAATTGACTGTAACAAATCTCATACATGTAGTGCAATTTTCAGATTAAGCATCAACCACGTGATTTTCTTTCACTTTAAGATGTCTTATGTAAAAAAAAAAAAATTGATTAGGAATGCAGTCCACCTAACTTTGTATGCATTTAAGTTAAGTTTTTTAGAAAATCTCATTAAGATACTCTAATCAGAAATCACGAGAAATTTATTCCCTTATAGATAATGTCGTCATACCTTTAAGGCATGAACTACAACAATCAGTTATAATTCATAAGCAGAATATTATTTTTTGTGAACTTTTAACTTGCGTGATTAATAAGCTATCATTATACTTTCTTGCATAAAAACTCCTCCAACACCTTATTTACAGGTGTCTGTACAAACAATAAATTCCTTCTCTATATATTTCACCTTTAATATAGGGGCTGTGGTTAATAAATGTTCTATATGTTCAAAGAACTACTAACATTCTCTTGTCTGCTTAAAACTATTTCGTTTATTTTACATGGAAATTATGGGACAAGCAACTCGAGAGAACCCTTCTATAAAGTGACAGTAGTAAGTGACCAAATCCTATAATTTAGGGGCATGCCACTCCATCCTAGTCCTGATTTTCTCGCGATGCAGAACTATGGCCTTGGAAGATATGATGTGTCCCAAGTATTGAATCTGATCTTTGTAAAGATCACACTTACTAAGTTTAGCATAGAGCTTGTTTTCACACATTGTTTGCAATACTATTCTCACATGTGTTTCATGTTCCTCCAAATTTATGTTATATATCAAAATATCATCAATGAAACTCAAAACAAACTTGTCTAAGTAAGTGTGGAATATACTATGCAGAAGCCCTATAAATGTGGTTGGGGAACTCGTAAGCCTAAATGGAAGCACCACAAATTCATAGTGACCATGTAATGGATTCTTAAAAATGTCTTCATCCTTTATTTAGATTTGATGATATCTTGAGTGTAAATATGTTTTTGAGAATACAATAGAACCATTAACTTTGTCAAATAGGTCATTTATTCTTGGAAGAGGATATTTATTTTTAATGGTAAGTTTATTCAATTGTCTATAATAAATACATAAATGCAGTGTACCATCGTTTTTCCTTACAAGAAATACATGAACTCCTCAAGGCGACGCACTTGGGAGGATGTAACCCTTATCCAAGATCTCTTCTAATTACACTTTGAAATCTATCAACTCAAGTATACTCATACAATATGGAGTTCTGGATATAGGGGTGTCTCTTGGAACCAACTTGATAGTAAAGCCAATGCCTCACTTAGGTGGAAATTGTGGTATCTTCTCCAGACATATGCCAATAAATTCTTGTATAACAGGCAATTTTCATTATAGATGGTCTTATCCTTAGAATTAGTATATCCTAATTGCACAACGTAAATTTGGAAGCCTTTTCGAATACATTTCCCTAGCTAGTTAGCAGTCATCGGTCGCAACTTGATAGCTCTCTTCAATGCTCGAAACTCCTGTTTACTACCTTCGTCAGTAAGGAAGCTAATAATCTTATTCCTACAGTTCACAAAGTACCAATGATTCTCTAGCCAGTCCAATCCAATCAAGATATTGTAGGATCCTAAGGATAACATGTTTAGATTCACTCTGATATATTGCCCTACTATTTCAGTAGGGAATTTTTTTGCCTTACTCATCACCCTTCTCTTGGCTGTAGTAGCTAACTATATTGACTAGGGGTTTTTAAATTTTGACAATTTGCAAGTGAAATAGTTCTATTATTTTCAGCCTAACATAATTGAGGCCTGCACCTAGATCAATTAAAATGGAAAAAAATGCATTGACTAATTTAATGTCAAATTCTATCATTGTCGGTTTATATTCTACCTGATTTTCATCCAAAGATGCATTAACTCTTCGTATGTTCTTTTCCACATGTCCCATGGTCGAATCTTCTTGAATTTTAGTAACTTGTTATGTGCAGACATGATGGTGATAGTTCTTGTAGTAATGGGGCTCTCCACATTACCAAGATTGCAAGGGGGGTTTTTCTCCTAACCAAATTTTGGTTTCCTTGCTACTTGATTCTTTTTGTTGTGAGCCTATGCCAAAAAAATTTGCTCAAGTTTTCCCAAAAATATAGATTGTTATTTTTTATGCATATTTTTACCACTAGTTGTCCTTGTATTTTTAATATTCAGAAAAATTTTCTATCCCTTTTTATTTATCCCACTTCTATCACTATCTCTTTTTTGGTTCATTCGCTAGTAGAAAATACGAGCCTTTCGAATGGCCTTATCCATTGTCTTTGGATTATCAAATTCTAGTTTCTCCTTCATAAATATAGATAAACTACTAGTGAAACACTGACCATTTTCTTTTTCCTTTCGAATATATGGAATGTACCTTATTAAGGACATGAAATTGGTTACAAATTCATCCATAGTCATCTACCCCAACCTCAAGTCATGAAACTCTTTTTATTTTTCATCATAAAATCTTTTAGTCAGGTACTTATCCTTGAAATGTTTTTGTAAGTAGCCCCAAGTCATTTCTTTTTGTTCAAATCCATGGACATTCCTAATTTCTTCCTAATGCAAAGTGGTTTTACCTCGTAACTGGTAAATTTCCAATCTCATCTTCAAAATATTATCATATTGATAGCCCTGAAAATACTTAATCATGTTAATCATCCATGCATCAATTGCCTCCTCGGCCTCTCCCTCAAAGATCAGGGGTTTTATCTTCTTGAATTCTCATTGAAGTTATACTTTCTACGTCAAAACATTATGATACCTTTCTACCTCAAAACATTATGAGACCATCCTTAGTCATTATTCCACCCTCCTTTAGGTTCAACATTATTTTCCCTCTTTCAAAATGCTTCCTTCCTAGATCTATTTCCAAGACTCGGTTCTAGCTCTCGTTGATTTTTCCTGTGTGACAAGCTCTTTAGAATTATCTCTTTATCTTGCCTAAGTTGTTCATCATCAACTGCTAGATTAACCATTTCAACTCTCAAATGCTAAATTGTTTCCGATAAAGCTACAATATGTTGATGAGACTCGTCATTTAAATGTATCCACATTCTAGAATTAGCTTCAACTTCAACATAGGGTGCATCAATCCTTGTCGGAGGTTTAACTCCTCACCTCATATGTTTTCTACCTCTATGCAAATTAACATATTGGTTATTCTTGGTGTCCCAGGTTGGCCATAATGTTTAAACCTAGGTTTTGATACCACTCGTCATGTGCTTAGCACCATTAAAATTGTTTTCCTTAAATTCATTTCTTCTAAAGTGACCTTGGGATAATAATATTTACTTCCGAGTATTAAGAAAGTCAACATAATCAATAATACATGGTTTTATGTTTATATTATCACAGGGAGGATATTTTTATGTATAGAGATCAATAATATGATGGGGATGGATTTGACATTAATCATGTTCTCCCCAGGTTCCTCATGTTCTCCCCAGGTTCCACATCAAATGTTTTGACTTGCCAACCCTCCTTCAAGTGTACACTATAGTTTGCATTGAATATAATGTGATTTTCTATATTATGCGAGTTCTATGTATTAAATGTATCATCCTTCTCAGACACCCGAGTTCATCCCCTTTTTTCATGTGCCCAAACTTCGATCCAATGTTGACTAATCGAGTGTACGGTTGTGGTAAAAAAAAAAAAAAATCTCTTCTATATGAAATCCTCCTTAGTTTCCTTAAGTTGCTATTATATTTCCATTGTCTTCTCTTCTGTAAATTATGATTTATTTTATCTTCATAAAACCAAACTCATGAGCCACCCAAACAACCTTGACCTCTATTTCCCTTATGAAAATGTGCTCTTTTCCTAGTCATGGGAGAGACTAGAAAAACTAGGGATGAATGAAAGAGAAAATATGTCAGAGGATAAACCCACAAACCCAGAATTAAAGGTAAAAAATGATGTAAATGATGGGGTTGTTTTTGAGTTTCTCCTCTTGAGCAAAGTATGAATCTAGGAAGCAATCTAAAACATAGGAATAAAATGTTTGCTTTTAGTTACATATAAAATGGCTAATCAAGAGAAGGAAGAGAAAGTGTCTATGTTATAGAGATGGGGAAATGAGAAGCCTAGAGTTCATAATTGTAAGAATATAGATGGGCATCATAAACATTTGGGAGAATTCCAATCCAAGCTATCAATATCAAAGAATTGTTAACAATATTGTCCTTGGCAACTTATACATTGATTACCATTAATTCATGATGAGAATTAAAATATATGTTCATTCTAAGACTGAAACAAGAGGAGAGGAGGAGATGTGGCATGTCTCCTCCGTTTATTGCATTGAGTAATGGCTACCTTGTCCTTGCCTCCCTCCTATATCGTTCTTGCTCACACCATATCAAGAAAGTTTAAGATATTATTAATTATTTTTTTAAGGAGAAATCTATTAACTAAGAAAACATATAATTAAATCAACAATATTCTGTTAGGCCCCTATACTACTAGTGTAACCCCTTATTGTTATTAGTACAACCCATTTATTATATTGATGTACCCATGTAGTGCCCATATTGTTACTATTGTTATTATTATGCCCTTACCTTATTATTGTTATGTAGGATCTGATTACGTTATGACCCCTTAGACTCCTATATATAGAGAGGAGGTCTTTTCATTTGAATCATTGAAGAATTTTTCATTTATGTAATGTAAAAGAGGTTACCCCCTCGAGGAGGCTGAATTCTAAGGCATTGATCTATCTTTTCTATCTTTTCTTGAGTTGGTTTCATAACATTTGGTATCAGAGCTTTGGATTCTAGGGTTTCATTGCTCCAAACAAGTCATTGTGGCATTCTTGCTATAACTTTTTTCCTGCGACGTTTCAGAAGTTGAAAAACAAACCCATTTGAGAAGACATCGTACTGAATCTCATATCCGAATTTCAGAGCTTTTAGCGCTAAATTTTTGGATATATGAACTGAGGAATTTGGTTCTTTTGCAGAATCCTGAATTACATTCAAAACATGTGACTTGGGGAAAATCGTCATAACTTTCTCTCTGAGCATCAAATTGAAATTTCGTAAGAAGGTGCAGAAAGAGGATGGACTGTAGTTTCTTGTGTATATTTTTCAGAGCCAAAGGTCAAAACAAGGAGACGTGGCACGTCGTAAAGGTTCTCTCTACTCAATTAGTCTATAATCAGGTCAATGTGGCAGATTTGGCATAACTCTTCGTTAGAGAATCCAATTGGGGTCATACTAGTGGCATTAGAAAGAGGACACAGAGGACTACGACAGGGTGTAGTTTTAGAACTTAAAGATTTGAAAGTATAGAGTTACAGTCATTTCAAGATAGATCTCCTAAAATCAAGAAAAAGTAAGATGAGGAAGTTTGATGGCAAGGATCAAGTAAATTGGATACATCAGATGGAGCAATATTTTGATCTACATGGTGTACCACTATTACAAAAGGTATGTATTGCATCTACATATTTAGAACCGGATCAGTTTTTATGGTATAAAGGGCTTTGTTCTCATAAAAAACTTGATACGTGGTCAATTTTCACAGAGGAAATGATAGCACATTATGAGGATACAAAGAGCACCACCTTCTTTAGAGCAACACCCCAACAATTGGAAATAGTAAAAGGGCTTTGTTACATATTGGAAAGTAAAATTATGGCAATAAGGAAGTCTACCCCTCACAGCTATAAAGATGGTAGTGTTGTTTCTCCTAGCCTTCCACAACCTACAAGGTTTACACCACAACAATTGGAAGAAAAAAAAGAAAAAGGGCTTTGTTACAATTGCGATAGCAAATGCACTAAAGGTCATAAGTGTGCTGAGAAGAAATTATTTTACATAGATTATGAAGATGAGGAAGAAAAAGATCAAGAAGCATCGAAAGAAGAGGATATACGCTAGGACCCCACCCCAAAGAAAGAAGAAATGAATCAGACCATATCTTGTAAAGCATTGGCAAGAATTACCACTCCTCAAACTCTCAAGATAGAAGAACATACCAAGAAGAAAAAGGTGCAAGAAGTGAAAGATCACATCAAGAAAGAAGAAATGAATCCAACCATATCTTGTAATT
>APFE031176399.1:0-21226 GCA_000404065.3 Pinus taeda
CAACGTTGCTGCCATTCCCACCATTGCCACCTTTCATTGTACAAGTACATGCTCCCCAACATAAGCTGAGTCTCATCATCGAAGATGCAATTTAGTTTGAAATATTGCTCCATTTGTGCTACCCGTGCCGACAGGTGAGAACCGTCAAATTTATGCATATCCAACTTGGGAGGTCGCTGACTGGGTTGTGGGTGGGTGTGCCAGACGTGAGGAGAGTGGCTAGACTCACCCTCACGGTGTTCATGGCCATTATACTCCTCCTTGTGGGCTTGCTCCTTGTCCTTCGGGACTATTTTGTTGACCATGCTAAATAGTGTGGTAAGCTGAAGGTCGAGGTTATGCACTGATTCTTCAAGTTTGTCCATCCTTTCATTGGCCATCACTTGAGCTCTAGTTGCTACCATACACCAACCGGATTTTTTGAAAAGTGGGACCGCCTAAAAAAATTCACTAATAAGTGAATGGTACCACCGTGCTCAACTCGTCATCCTGATTCTGATGGGCTAGATCACCAATAAATGCCCCGAAAGATCTCAGATTTATATAATCTATTATATATATATAAATATATATTATATTATATATATATTATATATATAATATATATATCTATACTATATATAGTATATATATATAGGTATAATATATATATATATATAATAGTATATATATATATCTTATATATATAGTTTTTTTTTTTTTTTTTTCTTCCTGAAAACTCCTAACAGAGTTTTGCTCCTCCCTTATCAATACTGCAATGACCAAATTCTCAAAATGTCAATGCGGCCAAAAGTCCTACGAAAATTATACCCCGGTATAGGAACCCTTCACAACGACTCTGATCTGGTGGATCTGAGAGATCTGAATGGCGGATCTGATAGCGCTGGGCGGCGGAACTGACTACTTCTAGGGATCTGATGGATCTAATAGATCGGAATGGCTGATTGGGACCAATGTCTGTTGCTGTTGCACTCCTTTGCATAAGCGGATTTGGAAGAGATGATGATAGAAAAGGCAACTAGGGTCTTGAGGAGTGTCAGTTGCTACAGATAGCAATATACATAAGGGTCTGGCAGTAGTACTCGGCCCAATGTTTCAGGGCTCTAACTAAGGAGGATTGACCATACCCTTAGCTGTACAACCTGACTACTCTATCATATAGGCAAGTAATCTCTCCGAGTGCTGTTCTCGGTGTACTATAGCCGCGAGACGACCGATGGTTTATCTATGGCGAGGTTTCAAAGGAGCCTAGGGGGATTCTGATATACCCAGAGGGTACGTGGAAGAGAGTCCGTGCGCAGTTCTGTCTAATGCGCTACTACTCGAAGGGGTACCCACAAGGGCTACAAGGGAGTCCAACAGACGTGACCACCTCTTGTATTTCCTACGTGCATGCCTCCCCAAATCCGCATATTTATGCGCTCAACGACAAATCCCGTGGTTTAAAGACACCGGAACACGTCTCTAGCCAAAAAAAAAAATTGCTATGAAATGGAGATCCCACCGGCCCTGGAAAGTGATCTGATACTACTTGTTATGCTCTTAACCTGCAAATGATACCCAAATACAGAATATGCGAAGAAAAGATACCCAGAACACAGAATATGCGAAGAAAAGATACCCATAACATGGAATAGCAATGATTTTATTATTCAGAGAGTAATGTTCACTTGCCTCTTCGAGGGGGCAACCTCCAATAGAGCAGAGCTCGATTACAAAATAAGACATGATTCTCCTCGCAGGGAGTCTCTATCCTTTATATATGACTCATACATGCAATACCACAGGCCAATACCGTGGTATTAATAATACCATCTATTTAATACTACGACCCATTTACAACTAACTGTGGTTCCGTTATTAATTGCGGATTAACCACTTACAATTATTAATATGGGCTTTATTGACTCTTGACTTTGACTTGATCCCATTACATAAATAAGGGGGTTAGGGTGGGACCCTAACACTAAATGTTGGAAATTGAGTGCAATGCCTCTAGACGCAGATATGTTGATAATCACATAATGAAATTGGGAGCTCTCAAAAATTTTCCTTCTTTCCATGATATGCTCTATTTTTCACGTGTTTCCAACTATGTAAATGGTAGAATGTGGGTGCAATGCCACTAGATGCAGATAATTCTGATGAGTTGATCACGGAACGGAATTTGTTCGGGCCTAGTCTATTAGATGAAGAACTATTAAGATTTCCATATTTTTGTTGGCTGACCTTTTCATCTTTTTTTTCTCACTGAGTTTGGCTCATGTAATTTTTGGGTACAACTCTTAGATGTCTAATAAATATGTATATACTTTGTTCACATCGTCCACGCTACCTTCTACTATCTCTTTTGGGGTAGCCAAACTTTCTTCCACCTGAAGTAGTAAGCATTTCTACAGTTATTTTTTGTCATGTTACAATCATTGATTCAATATGTGGTTTTGGGGCACATCTCCTAGATGTTTAATAATTTGCTTATATTTTTTTCACATGATTCACGTTACCTTTTACTCTCCCTTTTGCGATAACCAATAGCCAACCTTGTGCCACCAGGAGAAGTAAGCAGCTTTACAGATTGTTTTTTGTCATGTTATAGTCTTTATTACATCAGTAAATAGCTTTACATATTGTTTTTTGTCATGTTATAATATTTGTTACATTAATATTTTTATTTTTGATGTTTTTGTTTCAACTGCAAAAAGGCGTATCTGTTTGTCATAATATCATCCAAGATTGCGTTGATAAAGTTTTCAACAAAGGAGATAATTTTGTTGGTTTTAGAGGTAGGGAGATCCCATGCCTAATTTCCCTGAGGCTTCCTTGCGATCCTCTTGAGAGATCTTTTCCTTGTCATGCATATTTAATTGGTTCTGATTTCCACCAAGATTAATATCATTTGTCACATTATCATCAAACTCACGGTTTCTTATTGAGATGGTTATCTTATGAGTTTCTGCAAGTCAACAATTTGTTTTCTTGCCTCTCTAAGTTGCGTTTTAAGTTTAACATTTCTTTTCTTAAACTTTTTCACAAAGTTTTCTAACTTATAATATCCATACTTACGATGGAAGTATAAAATCAATTTTGCAAGGTTCATGCACCTTTGTCTTGTGGAAGAAGAACCTCTAAGATACATCCCCTCCACTGGTTCTTGCGTTCGGGGTCTCAGGGTCGGTGGCCTTATTTTCATCATCATCGATATTAACACATGTGCTTTGGAAAGAGGATGACTAAATTTTGATAGCCAGTGCCTCCTTATCCTTATATGCTTTAACTTGTGGAGGCATATTACCTATTGTAGAAGTACTTGCTTTATGTTGCTGAGATTGAATCACATGTTAAATTGTTGTCATATTAGGCGAAATCGAGCTTAAGAATTAGATATGTGTTGTTGAGGATAGATAAACAAAGCACCAAACCATTGTTGAAGGGTTTGGAGTCGACAAACGGATTGACATGAATGCCTCCCATTCCCATCCTCTTTCCTCCAACTTTGCCATGGATATTAATACAAGTTGGTCGGTGTACATCACCTCTTTAACATCATACTTCTCAGCTTTGAAAGGATTTTCTCGTGAATCGAGCTTCATTGATGCACCATTATCTGCGGGGTCCAAAGAACAAGATTATAACTTCAAACATTTACTATATAAAATATTTATATAGGGTGTAAAAAATAATCATTCTTGACCAGTAGAAAATCTGTTAATAATGTCTTGAGTTTTGTTAAAGTAAAAGGCAGTATTGTACTAGAACGCAAAATTAGGTCTATTTCCGTTAACTATATATATACACCAACAATACAACATTTAACATGTTCACATCAAATAATAGAATGTCAGTGGAATCTAACTTCTAAAACTTATTTCCTTTGTAAATTGAATGACTAGCTCAGAGTAATAGAATCACCTTTGACCTTTTTCAAGGCAGGTATAAATTATATCTTGATAACATATATGTAAAAAATGCCTTTATTAACCAAATACCTTGAAAATATGAAGCCTTTGAGCAACAATTATATGATATTAATGTATAAATTGAATCCTTTGAAAATATGAGGTCTTTGAGCAAAAATACGATGTTAATGTATAAATTTAATCTTGATAACATATATGTATAAAATTCCTTTATTAACCAAATACTTTGAAAATATGAAGTCTTTGAGAAATAGTTGTAATGACCCTACCTTAAATTTTTTTTACCTGAACTTGCAAGGCTTATATAAAAATTATTGAAACTATATAACTCCTCAACCATTGTACACACATTTTCATGCAGCTCCAGGTTTGATATACCACCAACGTAATAGCATTATTAAAACATTTAATACCATTTTTTTGGTTTTATGCATGACGGTCCACACGACAATCAAATAGATTTTAACTTTTCTTTTTTGCTACTTCCATCACGTGGCTTGCCTTATCTGCTACGACTGATATTAATGCTGCCTGCTCCATCCTCTATGTGGCCAGGCAGGCAGACCAGTCTCATCGCCCACTTGGAAACCTCGCCTCATCAACGGTGAGGATTGTCTACCGTGATCTAGCGGTGGCTACCTTCACGGGTTTGACCTATACTCTTGGATGCAATGTGATGGTTTTCATTTGTTTGGCAGCTCCTTATGGATCCTTCTCTAGTTCAGCCCTTGCGTTAGCATCTCCAATGAGCAGGCTTACCAAATCTTTGTCCAATTTGCTGGTATCAATAATATTCAAATCCTTCAGGTAAATGGCGTGTTAGCAGAGTTAATTTTATTTTACACATATTCTTATTTCATTTAGCTGGGCACTACTCACTCTCTGCTGCTTAATTCATGATTCATTTACGAGAGTTTCATGTTACTTGCAGGCTGAACTGGGTATGAGAAGGGCTTCTAGCTATGCCAAAAAGAGTTGCTCCTACAATAGGTGTCTCAACTCTTCCTAGGTAAGCCGTACTCGAGTTGATAAATAGTTTTCCTAAGTTTTCTATTGCTGCCTTTGTTAATGTAGGCAGCCGCATAACCATGTTTCCAGTGGCTATGACTCCACGCAGGTTGGCCGACGACCCCATGGATTCGCCCAACCTCATCCAGTGGAAAGTTCTCCTCCAGCCTGGGCTTAAGGTTTCCAAGTGTGAAATCGATTTTCGACCTGAAAACCTCGGTTGAAGAGTTAAGGTTATGGGTTTAAGAAGACCTTCCCGAGTCCATTGAAGGGTCTTTCCTTCCGGGAATTTCATTCTATTTAAAATTGGCTTAAGGGTGATGTGTCCCCTCACGAGCTTGGAGCTTATAGCTACATGGGCATGTATAAACTCCTGTTTACTAATTTGTAATGGAATTAGTATTTCAGATTATGGAACTGCATATAACTCTTCTCGTTGTAAATATGGTTAACTTGATGCATGGTTGTGTTTATATGCTCATGGCATCAAACCCTCTTGCGGTTGTGATATATATTACCTTGTTGGTTTTTCGTTTAAGGAGGCACGATAATATATATATACATAGAATGTTCGCATTCATGGTCTGACCTACGCTGTAACTATGTATACTTTTTCTTTGTTGAAAAGTGGCCTCAGCGAGCATATAGCTCTATTTGTTTTTTTACATTTAATAAAGAGTTTCAGTTTTGGAGACCTTTGTTAGCTACCATTTGGGTTTTGGTCGTAATTCTACCATATGCAAAATTTCTGGTTGAAAATGTCAGTGCTCATTCACTCAGGGTCACTGTATCAAAATTCCTCTCGACATCCTTATGTTATCCATTGTCTTCTCTTATTAGCCCTTTAGGGTTTCTTACTCCTAGAAGGATTCAACTACAACCCAACAAAGGGTCCACTGTTATGCATCGATTCAGGGTTTCATGGGTTCATTCGTGGCTCATAACCCTAACCACAAGGTAGAGCAACCTATTGCGCACACCCTTGATTCGTCGTTGGCTCCAAAACATATTATTATGCTCTATCACTATCTTATATAACAACATGAGAGGCATGTATTACAGTTCCTTATGGTCTTTTTGTTCTTGCATCAAGCAACTGTTATTGGTTTAACTGTGGTCTTTAGGGCTTCTCGCAAACGAGGCAACCATTATCATTTCCCTTTTTTTTGTTTATGTTATTGCATTTGGCCTTAGAATATTTGCAAGTGAGCCATCTAATATCATATCTTGGTTTAATCTTACGTATGAGTAAGCTTTCTACTTCCTTTTATTTTCTCAGGAACTAACGACAAAATCTGTAAGTTATCCTACAATATTGATATATGAAAGTTCATTAGACCAAGCAGCCTATTTCATTTGCCTCCCTATGGTCTTAATCTTTCTTTTCCTTAATGCATGGAACTGGTAATAAAACTATATCCTTTCTTCGCAACAAAAACAATCTACCAGCATTCTAAAGATTGTCGAAACGAAGTTGTTGAACTAAAATGAATTCAACTTTCCATTCTGAACAAAGTTATCTAAACAGAGACTGTTAATTAAATTCTTAACTAAGATTAACTCTCTCCTTGACAGTTACACTTCTAATTTTGCCTTTCAGAATTAAAGGTCCTGTATATAAACAAGTTATCTGAACTTACTATATTTATTCTGGTTATAACCCTAGGAAACTATAGCTTGCAGAGATAAACACTTCTGATTTCAGTTCAGATAGTGGTGCAGTCTTCTGTTGGTGCCTCATACCTGTGTTGCTCCCAATAAGTGACTCCATATGAGGAGGTCACCTCTGATTCTGCAGCTAGTCAAACCACCCAACCATGAGATTTTCTTTCGAGACCAAATCTCCCCCTAGCTTGCTCAAAAACGTACAACCTTTTGCAGGTTGTTTGCACTCTGCGCCCTTACCATCTAATCATCACCAGACATAGTAAGCTTCTTTCCTTTTCTCTCACTGCATGTCCCTACAACACATTTTTACCTCCCCTCGCTTCCTCTTCCTGGAAGCCATCGACGATTAGGCGAGGTAGCTGGGTTTACTAACTATTTTTTTTTTTTTAAATATTAACTTCCCTCCTAAGAAGTTACATGATATCCCTGTTACAAGGAAATCATTTCTCATTTTCATTCACTAATATAAAAATATTAATTAATGCAAGAGATAATAACCATCATCCTTTAGTTTGTTTTTTCACTATGGTAAATAAAGTATTTACAAGATTCTAGGGATATTACATCTCCCCCTCCTGAAATTAGACATCGTCCTGATGTATTTCAGTTATGAACAACCCTGGGTATGCTTTTTTCATGAGTTCTTCATCTTCCCAGGTGGCCTCATTAGGCCCAAAGTGCTGCCATTGTGTTAGGCCCCTATACTACTAGTGTAACCCCTTATTGTTATTAGTACAACCCACTTATTATATTGATGTAGCCACATAGTGCCCATATTGTTGCTATTGTGCCCCATAGAAGCCCACTATTGTTATTATTGTGCCCTTACATTATTATTGTTATGTTGGCTCTGATCATGTTATGACCCTTTAGACTCCTATATATAGAAAGGAGGTATTTTCATTTGTATCATCGAAGAATTGTTCATTTCTGTAATGTAAAGGAGGTTGCCCCCTCGAAGAGGCTGAATTCTAAGGTATTGATCTATTTTTTCTATTTTTTCTTGAGCTGGTTTCATAACATTTGGTATCAAAGTTTTGGATTCTAGGGTTTCAGGCTCCAAATAAGTCATCATGGTATTTTCGCTATAAATTTTTTTCTGCGGCGTTTAAGAAGCTAAAAAAAAAATCCCATTTGATAAGAAATTGCATTGAACCTTGGGTCCGAATTTCAGAGCTTTTCGCGCTATATTTGCGAAGATATAATCTGAGGAAGTTGGTCTTTTTATAGACTCATGAATTACATTCCAAACAGGTGACCTGTGGAAAATCGTCATAACATTCTCTCTGAGCATCGGATTGAAATTTCATAAGAAGGTACGGAAAGAGGACGGACTGTAGTTTCTTGTATATATTTTTCAGAGCCAAAGATCAAAACAGTGACTCGTGGCATGCCATACAAGTTAGCTCTACTGAACTAGTCTACAATAAGGTCACTGTGGGAGATTTCGCATAACTCTTCCTTGGAGAATCCAATTTGGATCACACTGGTGGCATTGGAAAGAGGACACAAAGGGCTACTGCAGGTTGCAATTTCAGAACTTAAAGATCAGAACGTATAGAGTTACAGTCGTTTTCCTTCCCCTCCCCTCCTTTTCTTGGAAGCCATCCACGGTTAGGGGAGGTAATTAGGGTTTAGCAACTATTTTTTTTTTATATATATTAACTTCCCTCCTCAGAAGTTACATGATATCTCTGTTACAAGGAAATCATTTCTCATTTTCATTTACTAATATAAAAGTATTAATTAATGCAACAGATAATAATAATCATCTTTTAATTTGTTTTTTCGCTATAATAAATAAAGTATTTACAATATTCTAAAGATATTACAATAGTATTATGATGTTAATGTATGCAGCAGAGTTTCTGACTAGAGCCTATAAAATTAATAAAAATATTAATAACCAATACGTTAAACATATAAAATTAATAAAAGTAAAGTTACTATAGTAGAGTGGAACTTGAAGTCTCCATGACGTGGGTATCTTTTTTTGGGCAAAAAAAGAAATATATGAAGGTCATAGATTTTTTGATGGCTCAATTACCATGCCACTCCACATAATTCCTATGATTAGATGGAAATATTTTTAAGATTTGAAGTTTTATATGTGTATTATGGTTATGTTCTTATATTTCATATGAATTTAATAATTATGATATATAATATATATATAGATAGAGATATTTTATAAAAAGTATATAATATAAATTTATTTTATTAAATTAATTTATTGATAAAACAATAAAGTAATAAGTTGGGTTCTTGGAGTGCATTCTATTGAGAAGGTTTTATATAGGGTACTTTAAAATAAGTTTGAGTAAATCCTACACAAGTGCTAGCTCTGGGATAATAACCAATAAAAGTCTAACAAAAAAAACCATACTTGATAAGTTGATACTAACCAAAGGCTTTTGTACAATTTTCTCAAGTAAGAAAAAAATTTAAAATGTTATTTGTTGCGGTAGAGTTGGTTGAGTTATATGGTATTTCCTCCCATTATGCATAACGAACTTTTGAATTTTCATGGAAGTGAAGTTTTATGAGGCCCTTCAAAACCAAATATGTCCTAATCAAATGATTCTTCTTGCCATGTTTTTGAATGTATGACATAATGTGATGGATTTTCCAGTACAACAATGAATTGTTGTTCAAAAGTCTTTTGTGTTAAGAAATGCTAAAAGAGGAGCTTAGATAATGGGAATGTGATTTGAGTTTGATCAAGGTCAAAAAAATTCCCTTATAAGTATTTCATGCTTAGCCAATACATTGAGGAAAGCTAATTTGTGTCACTACGTGGGTTTTGTTATTATTATTATCACAACATAAAGTAAGTATAAATTTCTCCATGCAGTAAGGTAGTTTAATAAAATACTCTAAAAATAGGTTTTATAGTGAATTTTTCAATTAAACTCTAATGCATTATGATAAGTTTGAAAATTAAATAACTAATTTTTTTAACTAAATACCCACCATCAATCGATTTTAACCATCATTTACTAGTATTTTTAATATTTATACGTTATGAATGACATTTAATTAATTTTTTCAAAGGTCAATTTGACACACACACACACACACACACACATATATATATGCTTTATGTTCATTTTTCTTTAAAATAGCAAGTATTTTTTATAATAACTATTTCATAATTAGTAATGGAGAATTTGATTTTTTTATATAGCTAATTATTATACCAAGAGGCTCTCCATCCAGTCTGGAAGAGATGTTGTAATTCCTTATTATGTTATGTAAACATTTTGACACTTAAAAAAAAAATAACAAAATATAATTAATAATTTAATATTGATACTTTTTTAGCTCCAAGTTTTGACAACCCATGGTTGTGCCCATGGTGTTTGTTATGATGAAGCCTATTTAAGGGCTTTAGGAAATCCATTATGGAATGTAAGATTAGTGTAATCCATTTCTATATATCAATCTAGCAAAACACATCCTGTTAATGCAAAATATGTAAGTCTTAATCTTTTCAAATAGTTTAGATTTTATGTAAGATAGTTTGATTTTCTTAAAGATTCAATTATTTTGATTTGAATTGATATTAATGAATTTTATTTAACATATGCAAGTCATTTGTGACTATGAAACTACCAATTTGTTTAATGGGAAAGTTGTAGAGAAAGCCGATGATAGGAGAGATATGAGGAGGAGCACTATGAAACTACCAATTTGTTTGATGGGAAAGTTGTAGAGAAAGCATATGGTAGGAGAGATATGAGGATGAGCACTATAAATTGTATAAATTGTACTTGTGATTTAATTTGAATTTATTTATTTCTAAAGTCAGGCTTATTTCTAAAATTCAACTGAAAGTGTGCTTTAAAATCATAGTAATTTAGTTTAAGTTTGAATTTATTTATTTCTAAATCACATTTAGTCATAAAAATTTAATGGTTTGGGTAAGAGGAAAGTATGATTTAAAATCATATTAAATAATCTAATAAGATAATATGATTATTCAATAATCAAAACTAAATCATAATTTTAATTTATTATTATTATTTAATTAATAAAAATAATTTGCCTCTCTAGTCTCACATAAGAGACTCCGATTATACAACCAAATTTTCATGTGCATCGCATAACTCCAAAAAAATATTCTACTCATAATTTGAATTTTTTCATTTTTAAATCACGTTTATTAGAAAAATTTAATAGTTGCTGAAGACTAAAAGTATGCTTGTAACAACCCACATTGCATAGACATTTATTTTGGCTACCATGTTTTGCTTAGTACTTTATCTTTTTACTTTGTTGACATGGAATAATAAGGAACTATGGCTGGAAGGCCAAAACATATTTTACTACTTCATTAATGAATAATTAAGAGTTAAAGTATTTTGACAAGAACATATTTTACTATTTGATTAATGAATAATTACGAGTTAACATATTTTGACAAGAACTGAAAGAAATAGTAACTGAGACGGTTAAAAGTGGTTACTCATTCCTCAAAAGAGCATTCCAAGGAAGGCCTAGGCAACTAGAGAACACATAAATAAAAAGAATATCAGATGGGTGAAGGGAGTAGGCAAATCCTACTCATAGTTCCTTGAGTTGGGTGGAATAAAATAGTGGGAAAACCTTGAGTACAGTTTGAGAGGTATGTGACGGTGAAGGGAGCAGAGAAATGCTACGCAAAGTTCATTGAGTTGGAAGGAATAAATCAGTGAGAAAAGCTTGAGTACAATTTAAGAGCTATGTGACTTGAGGTTAGACTGTGAGTCCTAATGCCCAAGATACATGACTATAATAGACTCATTTTACTATTAGGATGAGGAAGAGCTTGGGGGAGAGTCTGGATTAATTGTCAGCTGTCCAAACTCATGGCTAGTTGGTGACACCTTCCTAAAAAAGAAAAATAACTACATAACTACACGGCTATGAACAAATAAGTAATCAAAATTTTGACTTATTAATCATTAAAGAAAATGATTCCATAGTGATTGATGGATAAAAACAAGGATTGTGCTCTTCTAGTTAAACCGAATACTGTTTGTTTTATATTTTAAGATAGAAATAAGTAGCCTACATATCTAACTAGAGATTTATTATTGGTCTGAATGTAGAATAATTTATGTATTTAAACAGATAATTAAGCTATATTTAAAATAGAGAATTGTTCCTATTATGCAGAGAAATAGAAAATATTTATCTACAAATATTTAGACAGAGAACCGTTAACAACATGCTCAATATGTTCAGTATGATCAACCAAAAGTAGCTTAAATGATTAGAGAGAGAAATGCTAATATTATACACATGCATTGGCCTAGTGTATGTAGTACACCTTATAGAACATGTGACAATATTAAGTAACAAACTGGCATAATTCATTCCTAACAGCCACAAAATGGAGAAATAAAACCACATATATGGAAATTGTCAAATGTTGAGAACATGGTTAGTTATTATAAATTTATTAACTACAGAAAGAAAGCTCATTATCAAATGAAAGGGCTCGATGTAATACGCGGTCGATTCCATAAAGAAACACGAGTTAACACAATCCATAAGTATATTCATAACTTAATCAAACTAAAAGAGTAAATCCATAGTTAGGCTTTGTATAGTCCATTGAAAATGAAATGCCAAGCTTTGATATCGGAAGCTGAAAAAAAATTAAAAGAGATCTAAACAATGGGAAGTTAAGTGTATATATCTTCACTGTATTCAAAACCTTGAATTTTTTTCAAATCAAAATTACAGACCTTTCAAAAATAAATTAAAATGAAACCCTCGGCAGGGCAAGAACTACATATGTTTATACCATTGAGAATTTGGAACAACTCAGTTTGTCAAGTACCCAAAACCCATTCTTAAGAAAAGTATCGAATACAAACTATGATCGGCTTGTAGCCTCTGCCTAAATATACACTTCCACCCAGAAAAGCCAGCATATCATCTAGTGGAGAGATTACAACAATGACCACCATATTCACGAAAACATTCGAGAAAGATATACCATCGTAGGGTTTGGGAATAAGACCAACCTAGAAACAAGTAGGAAAAAACCATGAGTAAGGAGGAAGCATCTGAGCCCAGCACGACCATAAGTGAAGGACTTCGAAAAAGTTTGATACCTATAGATGCACAAAGAGTGAGATTAAAGTAAAAACCCTAAACGTTGAACCTAAATTAGCATTCAGAGGATCTGTGAGATACCTGAGACAAGGCAATACTAGAATGTCGAAGGCTAGCTATGCCAGAAACCCATGTATCAAGTTAGTAGTTGCTCGAATCAGGATAGATGGAAAAACACAAAAGAAAACCCTGTCATAACTATTATTACCTCCTCGAGCCCGATAGCCTCCAAATTCTTCTTCATCTGGATGGGTAAGCCAACAAAAACATGCATTCCCTACATAGTGGATTGGATGAGTAGAGAAGTATTTCTGGGCACTTTCGAAATAAAGTCAAAATCTGGAAGCATGTATCAAAATCAAGGAAGAAAGGAAAAGTTGCAGGGTACCTGCAAGATAAGGTTTGGCATCGCTCTCCATACAAACAAGAATGGAAAACTAAAACCCTCTCTATTGCAGTAAACTTAGTTCGGTTGCAGAGTAGCAAATCAGAGAAATCACACAACCCTAATGAAAGCCCTTGTGGCAGGACACTGAGGGAGTGATTACGACATTAAACCCTGGGCACAGAGGATTGATGGATCGCCAAAACCAGATCAAAGGGACCAGGCTAAGCCAGGTGTCCCAAGCTACCAAATCCTTCTGGTGTCAAACACCGTAACATTAAACTTATGAGAAACATATGTCATGTGTTGTACTGCCGACTTTACCTCCCTTGAAAATGACATTAAAGCTAAGGTAGGGAATATTTTAGGTCTAGTTATAACTTTGATGCATATATGAAATATATTTAAAGGTTGATACATATCATCACATGGTAAAGATTTAGTATTTGTAATGTTTTTCTTAGGTTAATATTTTTTGTTGTAATATGTGTTACAAATGGTATGAGAGCCTCAGATTCACACACTGAGAATTCTTGGATATATATATATAAACAACTAAGTAAATATGAATGTGAACATAGTGATCAACATGAAGGAGAAGAATGCAGAGGGCTCCCAAACCACCAAGCTAACTAGAGGCAACTTATGTAGGGGCCAACCCTGATATATGGATACAACTGGGAGAAGGATGTCGATAAGCCGATGTTATCCCACTCAAAAGTGTTCAACATTTATGTGATTTGATGATAAACTTAAGGATAGATAATGTATGATTGCGACAAGAGAAAGAGGGAATCCTTAAAAGTTTGTCTGACTGGCAGAATCAAAGGGGACTAGATCCCAATGACGGTAATAGGGAGAAAACCACGATGGTCCATCACGGGGAAGATAATGCAAAGTTGGGAGAAAGACATGAGGATAATGAAGAAGGACATTTTGTTAATGTTTATGACCAATGGAAAGACAAAAATTGGAATTACAAGGGGAATTCAAGAAGATAAAACCATCACTCTTTGAAGGAGAGTCTGAAGAAGGAGCGGAAGCATGGTTAATTAACATGAGTAAATACTTTCATATTTATGAATGCATTGATAAAATTAAGGCAAAACTAGAAGTTTATCAATTAAGGTGTAATGCCACCCTTTGGTGGGAGGAAGTCAAAATTGTGAGAAAAAATGAAGAAGAGCAAGTTACATGGAAAGAAACTCAAAAGAATTTTAAGGATAAATATTGAAATGAGCATTATTGTGATGAAAAACTAAACGAGTTCCATGGTTTAAGATTGAGAGGCTTGACATGGGTGAATATTTGAAACGATTTACCTCCCTATAACGGTATGTACCGTATATGCAAGAAGAAAAGGCCAAGATTCAATGTTTTATTAGTAGCCTACCCAACTTTATGAGGGAAAAGATGGAATTTGATTACCCAAGAACAATGGATGATGCGGTGCAAAAAGCCCGTATCTATTATCAGCAAATGAAACAAAAGAATGAGGGATCTAAAGGAGGATTTGGCTGGAGGGGGAGAAATTTACCCCAAAATAGATAGACAAAAGCTAACAATGGAAGGAATGTACAAAAAAGACCCTTTAGTAAATTTCCATCAAGAAATCAATCAAAGGTCCTAGAATCCACTAAAAATAGACAGTCAGAGGGGATTAATAAATATGTTAATGATCAGTAATAGAAATAGCCCCTACAATGATGGGGATGTGGAGCACCCAATCATTACAAAAATGACACACATAGGGCCAAAACATAGCATCTTTCAAACTTGCAAGAAGCTTCAATGGTTGGGGAGCTAGCAAGGAGTATGCTTAGAATTAATTTTGCACTTGATGACCATCAAGTAGAGTACCAGCCCATCATGATTCAGTGTGAAGATATGATTTCTAATCAACTTGTTTGATTTGGGTGCTAGCCTAAGCTACGTTATTCCTAAGGTTGTAGAGATATGCCAACTGCAAAGAAGTAAGTTTCAAAAAACTTGGTTAGTTCAATTATCCACAGGGGTAACTAGAACTGTAACTGCAAAAATAGAGTGTTGTCCTGTAACTATTTCAGGACAGCCAATTTATGTTGATATAAATATACTCCCTTTGGGTTCATACGATGTACTGATAGGGATGACTTGGTTGGAAGGATGCTAGTCCTTAGTTGATTACAAGGAAAAATGTGTTACTTACCTTACTAAGTCAGGGCAGAGAAAGGAAATACAAGGAATCAATAAAAATATTAAGTTGTGTCCTATCACTGCTAGCTAGCTGGGAAAATACATCAGGAAGGGTTGTCAGATTTATGTTGTCCAAGTAGGATACACAAATTCCAAGAGTAAAATGACCTCCTTGGAAAATATTCTTGTCATTTAAGATTTTGTTGATGTGTTTCTTGAATCCATTCCTGGATTACCACCTAAACATGATATTGATTTCACGATTGAATTAGTCCCTCGTGCCTTTCCTGTTCCCAGAACTCCTTATCGCATGACCATACATGAGTTAATAGAACTCAAAATGCAGGTTCAAGAACTCCTGGATAAATGTTATGTTCGCCCCAGTGTGTCCCCCTCGGCAGATCCTGTATTATTCGTACGAAAGAAGGAAGAAACTTTGAGGCTATGCATTGATTATCGCCAGTTGAATAAACTGACTATCAAAAATAACTACCCTTTACCACATATTAACGATTTATTTGATCAAGTGCAAGGAGCTCTTGTGTTCTCAAAAATTGATCTAAGGTCCGTCTACCACCAAATAAGGATAAAGGGAGAAGATATATGTAAAACTATATTTCGAACTCGTTACCGTCAATAGAAGTTTGTGGTATTACCTTTTGGCCTTAACAATTCCCCAACTACTTTTATGAGTCTGATGCATGGAATTTTCTAGCCATATTTAGATAATTTTGTTCTAATTTTTATTGACGACATATTAATTTACTCTAAGAATCAGGTGGAGCCTGAAAAGCATTTGAGAATAGTGTTGCAGACTCTACAAGACAACCATTTAAACGCTAATTATATTACGTGTGACTTCTTCAAAAGCCAAATATAATATCTAGGTCATGTCATAACACTAGAGCCTATAGCGGTGTATCCGGAAAATATTAAAAATATTTTAGAATTTTCTAGCCCAAAGAATGTTGCTAATATTAGATGATTCTTGGGCTTAGAGGGTTTCTACAATCGGTTCATTGAAGGATTCTCAAAAATCGCCTTTCCTATGACCGCGGTACAGAAAAAGGGGTGAACTTTCTGATGGACAACTGAGTGCCAACAAAGCTTTGAAAAATTAAAACAATTACTTACTACTACACTCATACTAAAAGTAGTAGACCCAAAAAAATGTTTCGTGGTTTGCACAAATGCAAGTAAGGAAGGTGATGGTGGAGTATTGGCACAAGAAAAGCTATAGATTATGAATTCCGCAAATTGGAAAAATATAAGCAGTGATAATCTAACTACGATCTTGAATTAATAGTAGTAATGCATGTGCTTAATATGTGGCCAGACTACTTGTTGGGAAAGAAACTTTTCTTATTAACAGATCATAGTAGTCTTACAAATTTCTTTAACCAATCCATCTTAAATGCTCGACAGGCTAGATGGATAACATTTTTGAGAAAGGAAAATCGAGTAGCTGACGCATTAAGTAGAAAATCACATTGTCTTTATGAAGTGCAATTCAGCCAGGTACGATAAAACCTCCCTGATATAATTAAGGAAGCATTGCTTAAGGACCTCGAGTATGCCTTCCTTAGGAAGTAGGCATTTGAAGCTCAAAAGAAGGGGGAACGATCTAAATATGGTATAAATTTGGATAAAATGCTAACTTTCATAAATCGAATATATGTTCCTAATCAAAATTATGTCAAGCAATTGATATTGGATGAATTTCACATAAAACCTTATGTTTCCCACCCAGGGTACCAGAAACTACTTTCTACCATTAGGAAAGGTTATTTTTAGCCATTTTTAACAAAAGATATCACCAAGTACCTATCTAAGTGTTTGGAGTGTCAGTTGGTGAAGGCGTAGCATCAACACCCTACTGTACTACTGCAACCATTGCCCATTATTGAGTGGAAATGGGAGACAATTACTTTGGACTTCATCAATGGTTTACCTTGAACCAAGAAGCAGCACGACTCAATTATGGTGGTCGTGTATAAGCTAAGAAAAACCACTCATTTCATACTGGTAAAATCCACTTACAAAACTGTTGAAATTGCAGACATTTTTATGAGGGAAATTTTCTTATTGCATAGAATACCTGAGGTGGTAATTTCTAACAGGGATGTAAAATTTACATCCAAATTTTGGAAAACACTCTTTTCTAGATTGGGTACCTAGATTCAATTTAGTATTGCTTACCACCCACAGATAAATGGTTAAATAGATAGAGTGAATCAAATTCTAGAGGATATGTTAAGAATGTTTGTGATGCAACAACCGCATAAGTGGGAAGATTACCTTCATTTAGTGGAGTTTGCTTATAATAACGGATACCACGAGTCATTGGGCATGAGCCCCTTTGAGGTGTTGTATGGAAGAAAGTGCAGGGCGCCCATAGATTAGAATAGTCCTATAAATAGACTAACATTGGGTCCTCACATGTTAGCTAAGATCGAAGAGATGGTTAAGAAAATCCATCAAATTCTAAAAGGTGCCCACGATAGACAAAAGGTTTATGCAGATAAAAGAAGAACATATAAAGAATTCCAAGTAGGGGATCATGTGTACTTAAGAGTAAAACATCGAAAAACCACTTTGCAATGGAGAGGTTGTGCTAAGTTAGCAACTCGGTACTGTGGACCTTTTTAAGTCTTGGAACGAATTGGACCTGTAGTGTACAAACTTGCATTACCACGTCATATCTGGGTCCCCAATATTTTCCATGTCTCCCTGTTAAAAAAATATGTGTACAACCCTCAACATATAATTAACTGGGAAAATGTACAGGTAATAAGTTAATAGAACAAATAATGTATAATTGGTTGTTTCGAAAAGTTTCTGACATAAAGTTGTAAAATGTGTAGGTCAAACAGGAAGAGTTTCTCGCATAACCTCTTTGTCTTCTCAATCGGAGAGAAGCCACCTTGCGAAACTGAGCCATCACCCAAGTTAAAGTGTAATGGAAGTTCTTTGGCCCAAAAGAGGCCACCTGGGAAGAAGAGGAGTTTATGTGGAAAGCTTGTCTGATGCTATTTTCATAAATCAGGAAGAACACTAGGAACGATGTTCCTCACAAGGGGGGAAGGTGTAATACCCCACATTGCATATAAATTTATTTTGGCTACCATGTTTTACTTATTACTTTATCTTTTTACTTTGCTGACATGAAATATTAAAGAACTATGGCTGGAAGGCCATAACATATTTTACTATTTCAATAATGAATAATTAAGAGTTAATGTATTTTGCCAAGAACTGAAAGAAATAGTTGCTAACCTCCTGAGACAGTTAAAAGTAGTTATGCAACTATCTCCTCAAAAGAGGAGTTCAAGGAAGGCCTAGGGGGCTAGAGAAGACACAATGAAAAAAAATATCAGATGGGCGAAGGGAGCAGGGAAATGCTACCCAAAGTTTCTTGAGCTGGGTGGAATAAACCAGTGGGAAAATCTTGAGTACAGTATGAGAGGTATGTGACTTCAGGCTGGAATGTGAGTCTTGATGCCTAAGATACGTGACTGCAATAGACTCATTTTACTTTTAGGAGGCGGAAGAGCTTGGGGGAGACTTTGAGCGTAATTGCCAGACTCGTGGCTCGGTGCTGAGACCTTCCTAAAAAAAAAGGAACCACATAACTAGAATGCAGTGAACAAAGAAGTAATGAAACTCTTGACTTAGTAATTATTAAAAAAAATGATTCCATAGTGATTGATGGATAAAAACTAGGAATGTGCTCTGTTAGTTAAACCGAAAACTGTATGATTTATATTTTAAGCTTGTAAGAAGTAGCCTACATCTCTAACTAGAGATTTATTATTGGTCTGAATGTGGAATAATTTATGTATTTAAATAGAGAATTAAGCTATATTTAAAATAGAGAATTTTTCCTATTATGCAGAGAAACAAAAAGCAATTATCTACAAATATTTAGATAGACAACCATTAACAATATGTTCAGTATGTTCAGTATGTTCAACCGAGAGTAGCTTAAATGTTGAGATGGAGAAATACTAATATTATACACATGTACAAGGCTACTGCATGTAGTACACCTTATAAAACATGTGACAATCTTAAGTAACAAAATGGCATAAGTCTTTCCTGACAGTCACAAAATGAAGAAATAAAACCACATATATGGAAACCTTCAAATGTTAAGAACATAATTAGTTCTTCTAAATTTATTAACTGCAGAGAGAAATATCATGATCACATGTGAGGGTTTGAAGTAATACTTGGTCAATTCTAGAAAGAAACATGAGTTAACAGAATCAATAAATATATTCATAACTTAATTAAATGGAAACAATAAATCCATATTCAGGCTTTGTAGAGTCCATTGAAAACAAAATGACAAGCTTCAATATCGGAAGCCGAAAAAAATTAAAGAGCTCTAAGCCATGGGAAGTTAAGTGTCTATATCATCATTGTATTCAAACCCTCAAATTTGTTTCAAATCAAAATTACATACCTTTCAAAAATAAATTAAAATCAAACCCTCGACAGGGCAAGAACTACATATGTTTATACCATGGAGAATTTGGAACAACTCGATTTGTTGAGTACCCAAAACCCCTTTTTAAGCAAAGTATCAAATATAAACTATGGTCACCTTGTAGCCTCTGCCTAAATATAAACTTCCACCCACAAAAGCTAGGATATCATCTAGTAGAGAGATTACAAGCATAATCACCATATTCGCGAAAACATTCGAGAAAGACAGACTGCCATAGGGTTTGGGAATAAGACAAACTTGGAAACAATAAGCTAGAAACCATGAGTAAGGAGAAAACATCGGAGCGCAGCATGACCATAAGTGAAGGACTTCAGAAAAGTTTGATACCTATAGATGCACAGAGAGTGTCACTAAAGTAAAAACCCTTAACGTTGAACCCAAATTAGCATTGAGAGGATCTGTGAGATACCTAAGACAAGGTTGTACTGGAATGTCAAAGGCCGCATGCACCAAAAACCCATGTATCAAATTAATAGCTGCTCGAATTGGGGGAGATAACAAAACCTAAAAGAAAACCCTGTCATAACTATTATTACCTCCTCGAGCCCAATAACCTCTAAATTCATCTTCATCTCGACAAGTAAGCAAGTGGAAACATGCATTCCCTGAACAGTGGATCGAATGAGTAGAGAAGTATTTCTGGGCACTTTTGAAATAGAATCGAAATCTGGAAGCATGTATCAAGGAAGAGAAGAAAAGTTGCAAGGTATGTGCATGATAAGGTTTGGCACTGCTCTACATCGAAACAAGCATTGGAAAACTGAAAACCTCCCTTTTGTAATAAAGCCTTAGTTCGGTTGCAGAGAAACGAATCATAGAAATCACACGACCCAAATGAGAGCACTTGTGGCAGGATGCTAAGGGAGCGATTACGACGTTAAACCCTAGGCACAAAGAACTCTCAGATCACCAAACCCAAATCAAAGGGACCAAAGCTAAGCCAGGTGTCCCAAGCTACAAAATCCTTCTGGCATCAAACAATGTAACATTAAACTTATGAGCAACAAAAAAAATAAACTTCTCACCATTCTTTGTTTTAAGGAAAGGAAAAAAAATAAACTTCTCACAATTCACAAAACTAAATACATCGTCAAAAAAATACCTTTTAAAAAAAAACAAACAAAACTTATTTAATATTTTTAAATAATTTTAAAGAATTCATTATATTTTTAGTAAATCAACGCTAATTATTAAAAAAAAAAAACAGAACTCAAAACTTTTATACGAATTCAATTAATTTCGTATAGTTATTTGAAATCCAATCAATTTATATCTTTAATACTTTTTTAATGTATTAAGAAGTTTTCTCTACTTTGGTAATGACCTCTTACAAACACAGCTTAGAAATTCGACTTACCATATAAATAACTGTATAAATTTACATAAAATTAATAAAATATATTATTATTAATATTTTAATTCCCGATAGTCACGGGGCGTGAGTAGTGGACG
>APFE031176399.1:22610-52133 GCA_000404065.3 Pinus taeda
ATTTGAATTTGCACCAAATATTATAACTAATCACGGGGTGTGGGTTGCTTCCAGCTGCAGGTTAACGCATATAACGGGAACATCATTACTTTTTAATTCCCAACAGTCTGGGGCCGTGAGTAGTGGTCGCCAGCTCGCTGGGTTGCTTTCAGCTATAGGTTTTGGGAGTCGTTTAGGCAGAGGAATTGCCGGGAAGGTCAAAAATATTAGAATTTGGGCAAAAGAATTCAAAAAACTTTATAAAAGAATTTTGTTTTTGATAGTGGAAATAGATTTAGCACCATAAAAAGCGTTTAGGATACCTAAAATTTTGAAGTTTAACAACTATAACTTGAATCTACAAAAATCCTTGCCAAATTATCTCTGAATATGACCCGAATTTCCATAACTTTCTGAGCAACTTCTCCGCCTCACCTTATTATACTACACGCAGTTTTAACATCATGTTATGATAGCAGTGTAGCTTTGAAGTACCTAATAGTAACATGTCACCGATTCAATTAATTTCGTCTGTTTATACGAATTCAATTAATTGAGCTGAAAAGTTTATTTTACGAGTATATTTATTTAAAAAAAAAATATTAATTTTTCCTGTTTATATTTAAAATTATTTATTTATACTCTTAAATTAAATTCCCTAAATAAAATCCGCCAACTAAATTGTTGTGTGTAATTTTACAGTCAAAATTTTTCCTCGTTAAAAAGATAAAAGAGTTGCATAAACTTTCAAAAAGATACTAGAGTTCCATAAACTTTCGAATTCGACGGTATTTCGAAATTGGAATTACTTTAAGAAAAACTTATTTAAAAAATCATAATATAAATTTAAGCCTCAAACATTAGTGACGAATGATTTTAAATTGATAAGGTCACAACACCTACGTCGCCTTGATATGGTCAGCAACTTCGGAAGTCACTAGTCAAACACGTGAATTTTATGTCTGCATAAAGGTGTATATATTAGTTTCATACTAATTGAAAGTTAGAACTTTGTTGGTTTGACAGTAAATTTAATAAAAAGTTAGAACTCTGGTTCGTTGGACACTAAATTTAATTACGCCGACCGCTTTAGTGACATATTATTTTAATGATTGATAAGGTTACCTGCCAACCTCGTGTATGAAACGTTAGCGCCAAGACACTTATTTTATACTACATGAAGTTGTAGCTGTTTTTTTATGAATGCCTTTACATAATAATATATATAACTAATTATATATATTAAAATAAAAAAGTTACAATAACTACTCATGGTAGCAGATGTAGCAATGAAACGCGGTAAAGTATAAATTTTAGAAGAATAGTGATATAAAAAAATTGGTTTCATAGGAAGTTTCCAAATACCAACCATGTTTTTATTTTAAAATTTTCGGCAAAGGGATACTTTCTTTCACCATTTATACAATCAATACTTTTCTGCAAGTAGTTACTTTCTTTCACCATTTATACAACAATCAATGCATAACCTAAAGATTGTGAATTGCCAATCACAATTTTGAGCGTGTTACACTCCAAGGCATATCCTGCTTGTCGTCATTAACTCCGCTAAAAGTTGTTCAATTAGATAGTAATTTATTTTAGGTCATGTTTTCATTTATCCGTGTTGGTTATTGTAGGTCTAAGGAAAAAATCCACCTTCTTCTTCTTCTTCTTTAATTTGTTGTTTTTTGAAAAGTGAAATTGACTTTTATGGAAAGTTGTGATATATGTAAAGATAAAATGTGAATAGAATTGAAAAGAAAGAGATGTAGCTCTCAGGTGTGGCTTGCACCTCGAGACTACACTCACAAGACTTGAGAGATCACTCTCGTCCACTCTCTATCCCAATCAATCAAAGATTACATCATTAAATACAAGACTAGGAAATAAGAAGTTGCACCCAAACCCCATAACTATAGGAACTAATCCTAAACTAGGGAGAAAGTTACAACAACGTAACTATTTTCTCCATTAATATCAAAATAATATTAATTATTCTCAACTCCCCCCTTTAATGGAGAAAGGGTTCTCCTGAACTCCTAGCATCTTTCTAAACAATTCAAATTTCACTCATGCAAGAGGCTTTGTGAAAATATCAGCCACATTGTCACAAGTTTTACAATATTCAACAGCAATTTCATTTGACTGTATTTTTTCTCTAACAAAATGGAACTGAGTCTCTATATGCTTGGTGTTTTTGTGAAACACTGCATTGTATGCTAATTTGATGGTGCTCTGGTTGTCGCTTTTGATAGATGTGGGTTGCTTCTGTTCTTTTCCTGCATCTTTGAGAAGTCTCCTCAACTAGATCGCTTCACATGTTGCTGCACACAATTCTTGATACTCAGCTTCACATGACGACAAAGCTACAGTACTTTGTTTCTTGTTGCTCCATGCTATGACCCCGGAACCTATGTTGAATGCATAACTTGGGATGGACCTCTGATCATCCAGGTTACCTGCCCAGTCTGAGCCTGAAAAACCTGCTAGAGTAACATCAGATACATCAGTGTATAAAATACCAAAATGAACTGTACCATAAAGATACCTCAACACGCTTTTTGCTACTATCCAGTGACTTTCACGCGGTTTCGACATGAATTGGCTCAACACACTAACTGAGTATGCCAAGTTAGGTCTGGTTGTTGTAAGATATATCAGGCTGCCAACCAGCTGTCTGTACATTGTGGCATATACCTTCTTAGTTTCATCATCACTGCTCAATTTCAGATTCTGCTGCAAAGGTGTTGCTGCTGATCTACACCGATCCATCCCAAACTTTTTCAACAGATTTCTAGCATACTTCCCTTGGGTAAGAAAAGTTTTCCCAGTATCTCTGAATACTTCTAATCCCAGACAATAGTGAAGGCTTCCGAGATCCTTCATTTCAAAAACTTGTGCCATAAGCCTTTTGATTCCTTTGATTAAATCATATGCATTTCCTGTTATAATCATGTCGTCCACATAAAAAGAAATCAAAATAATCTGCCCCTGATTATTGTACTTGGTATACAAATTTGGGTCATTTAAACTTCTATGGAAACCATACTCTATAAAGAAAGAATAAACTTTTTCGTACCAAGACCTGGGTGCTTGCTTTAAACCATATAAAGCCTTTTTCAATCTGCAAACAAGATGTTCCTGGCCCTGCTTTACATATCCTTCTGGTTGTACTAAGTAAATTTCTTCTTTGAAATCACCATTTAAAAATGCAGATTTAACATCAAGCTGGTGTAATTCCTAATTATATTTAGTAGCTAAAGCAATAAGCATTCTGATTGTATTTAGCTTTGCTACAGGTGCAAAAGTATCATCAAAATCTATACCTTCCTTCTGTGAATATCCTTTTGCAACCAACCTAGCTTTTAACTTATCTATACTTCCGTCTGCATTCATTTTTGGTTTAAACAGCCACTTGCATCCTATGGGTGTTTTATTCTTAGGCAGCTCAACTAAATCCCAAGTATCATTTCTAAAGATTAATTCCATTTCTTCATTCATTGCATCTCTCCATTCCTTAAATTGACTAGCTTCTTTGTAAGTAGAGGGTTCTACAACATTCAAAACTTTTGACATCAAAACATAGTTTCTCAACTTCAATGGTAATTGAGTCTTCCTACCTGACCTTCTTGGTAGGGGAGTTACCTCAAATTTGTTTTCCTCTGCAATAACTGGGCCTGCTTTTTCACCTTCTTGTTGTTCTTCTTCATTTTCTTCTTTCTGCTCTTGTTCCTACTCCCTTTCATCCTCGCTGCTTTCCTCCAACAGCAATGGAATGTGCCAATCATCTCCAACATCAGCTTTCCTTTCTTGTACCTGTTCATGAAAGACTACATCTCTACTTGCAAATGTCTTATGAGACTCAGGATTGAAGAGTTTGTATGCTTTAAACTCTGTGCCATAACCAACTAAGATACATTTGACTGCCCTAGGGTCTATTTTCTTTCTATCAGCTTTGGGTACATGTGCAAATGCCTTTGACCCAAAGATTCTAAAGTGGTTTATTGCTGGTTTAAATCCATATAAGGCTTCAAAAGGGGTTTTGAAGCCAAGAAACCTAGTAGGACTTCTATTTTTTAAATATACAGCAGTATTTATCGCTTCTGCCCAAAAAATATTAGATAGACCCTTACCTTGCAGCATGCTCCTTGCACACTCCACCAAGGTTCTATTTTTACGCTCTGCAACTCCGTTTTGTTGTGGTGTATGCAGCACTGTATATTGCTGAACAATCCTGTGAGTTTTGCAGTATTTCATGAATTCCTTTAATTTGTATTCTCCTCCTTGATCAAATCGGAGAATTTTAATACTTTTTCGAAACTATTTTTCCACCAGGGTTTTGAACTCTATAAAACATTGGAAAGTATGACTTTTCTTGTTTAAAAAATAAACCCATGAATACCTAGTGCAGTCATCAGTAAATAACAAAAAATAGTATGCTCCCCCTAGCGACCTTGTCTGCATGGGACCACATACATTTGTGTGCACTAGTTCTAAGACTTTTGTTTGCCTCCTCCTATCATGCACAGGGAACTATTCTCTGTGCATCTTTCCTAAGGCACAACCATCACAGTTTAACTGAATGTTATGAAAGATGGGGAGACCTTCGACCATACCTTTCTTTTGTAACAACATGAGATCCTGCAGATTCAGATGACCAAACCTCTGATGCCAGAGTTGTTCAGTTGTCGACTCTCCTGCAACCATGGCTTGCTTTGATATACTTTTTGCATCCAACCTGTATAGGCTTCCAACTCGCATGCATGTTGCAACAATTTCATTCCTGCAATCCTTTATCACACAGTGAGTCTTGAAGAATTCGACATGCATATCTTGATCAGCCATCATGGATACATATATCAGGTTTTTCTTTATTCCCGGTACATATAAAACATTTGAAAGGTGGCTAATTTTTCCATTTGGTAACTTAACTGAAATCACCCCATGACCTTTACTCTGATATCCATTATCATCCCCTAGATATATTTTTGATCCATTTATAATTCCTTCAAGACTATCAAAAAATTCTTTATTACCTGTCATGTGAGAGGATGCTCCGAAGTCGACATACTAGATGTCATCTTCATTTGATGCTGAAAGGGCACAGTCGACTGTGAACAGTCGAAATTCATGACTTAAGTCTTCTTCTTCAACAAAATATCCTCTGTGTTTTGGATTTACCTGTCTCCTCCTTGCCTCATCAGCCTGCTTCTTATAATAACAATCTCTCTGTATATGACCCGTTTTTCCACAATAATAACATTTCTTTTCATAATGATTTGCAAGCATACCTTTATGAGAATGCGGATTCTTCTGTGATGTTCCTCCTTTTTGCATTGATTGCTGTTGTGACTGCTTTCCTTTAGATAGTCGTCGTTTTGCCACCAGCGCGAGATCGTCACTTTGGGGGTTCAGATTCAGGTTCTGTCGTCGATCTTCCTCTTGCTACAAGATCGCAGTGAGATCATCGAACGTGGGTGCTTTCTCCCTTGCCGAGACTCCAGTGATGAAGGTTTGGAAATCATCACGCATCCTATTCATTGTAATTGCAACAAGATCTTCATCAGCCACCGCCACTCCAATGGGCCCCAATCCGTCTTTAACATCCTTAATTCGCGCGACAAATGCAGTAGCAGACTCCCTTTCGTCCATCCTCATTGAAAATAGCTTGCCTTTCAGAGCCAAAACTCTGTTTGTATTCTGGGTCTCATACAAATTTTTGATTTTCGTCCAGATCTCCGCGGACGTTTTACAATCTCTGATGTGTGCCATAACATTGTCTTTCACAGACATCTTCAACAGGACTTTGGCCTTGTTTTCTCGGTTTTCCCAGTCTTCCTTCTGTGTGGTTGCGGTCGGCTTCTGCTCATCGCCTGTCACTATAGCCCAAGCATTCGCACCTTCGAGCAGAGTCTGGATCTTAAACTTTCAATTCGTGAAGTTAGACCCGTTGAGTTTACCAGACTTGTTAAGGTAAGATTCCATCATATTACTCATTGTGAATCTACTTAACAACAACAAAAAAAAAATACCTGTCAGATCGATCTGTCACCTCTGCCACCGATCTGCAGTGTCTTGCACTCCCGCTCCAATGAGCAATTTCGGCGTTTCCAACACAGTCGAAACAATGATCTGATCACAATTGATCTGATCCACCTCTCTCAGATTGATCTGCCACTTCGTCGATCCTGCTCTCCTTGCAGATTGCCAAACGAAGTCGTGGTTTCCCGCAGATCTCCTCTAGCGCTTTCCCGATCTGTCTCTCCTAGAATGATCTGCAAATCCACCGATCTGCACTGTTTCCAAACCACCAAACGAAGTTCACGCTGTTCACAAATCCCCTTGGCACTACCTCGAGCGAAAAGTCCGTGCTAATTGAAAATCGCTTAGAGTAATTTAATTGGCGCGACTTTCCCGTAAAATCCCACACTTAATGTGATTTATCCCTCAAACTCTGCGCTTTTGCGCGATTTATCCCTTAAAAGTTGCGCTAATTCCTCTTCTGGCGCGACTGTCAGCGCAAAATCTCCGCTAATCAGCCTTTCTACTCAGGAAAAAGAAATTATGAGTCTGAGCCAGCTGTTCTGCAGTCCACCTGCTCACTTGAGCACAGAGCTCTCATGTACACATAGCCACAAAGGCACTTCAAGCCACACAAGAAATTCCGAAACACAGGCAAGCTAGCTACTACATGCACTTCAACCTCGCAGGTGACAAAAGATCAGGCTCACTCAATCTGAGCTCTGATACCAAGATAAAATGTGCGCAGAATTGAAAAGAAAGAGATGTAGCTTTCAGGTGTGGCCTGCACCTGGAGACTAAACTCACAAGACTTGAGAGATCACTCTCGTCCACTCTCTATCCCAATCAATCAAAGATTACATCATTAAATACAAGACTAGGAAATAGGAAGTTTCACCCAAACCCCATAACTATAGGAACTAATCCTAAACTAGGGAGAAAGTTACAACAACGTAACTATTTTCTCCATTAATATCAAAATAATATTAATTATTCTCAACTTGTAATAAGGACTAGAATTTAATAAATGAAATTGTCATCTTGATTGATTCTAAACTTTGATATGAAATGTAAAGTATAAAAATTAAAATAATAGAAATTATGGACTCTACCCAACTAAAAAGACAATAAAGATACAAAAATGTTTATTTTGTAGGTCTAATATAAAGAGAAACTATAACAAAGACCACATGAATGTATTGCAATAAATATACATAAATACTTATTTTGTAAGTCGAGTATAAAGAGAAACTATAATAAAGACTACACAAATCTATTGCAATTAATCTTTGCTAAAAACATGGAAATAATTGAGTGGGAATAAATGTCCTCATATTCATGCATTGTAGTTTTGCTTCACTTCCTAATTCTCAGTAACATCTTTGAATTTGAAGCATCTTATATTTAGATAAGCTAGTTCAATTTAAATCACCTTTTCAATAGTTTTGCAAAGTTTGAAACTCTGAGCAGTGGTTGAGAGAAGAATATTATTCGATGGTGCTGGTTGTGAGATCATTATTCATTCAAATAATTTTGGACATGAGTCTTCAACACTGTTATGGCTTCGGACTCTAAGTCATCCACCAAAATCGTAGAAGTCAAGGGAGTGACATTTCTCGTCATTCCTAGTAACTCATGGTGGATTTTTATCACGACCTTTTACGTTTCTATAATTCGTGTCCCAAACAATAGACCAAAAGTCTTGCGTCTGCTTTTTTTTCTTTCATTATTCTATTAATTACATTTTCTCTTAATTTTATAACCATCTATAGTTTCTCTTTAAACATAGTTACGTATCAAACGAGAAAATTACCTAATACCTATTTTTTTTAAGGTAGCAAAAATAGCACCCAATGTTGAAAAGTCGTTATTCAAAATAACCTTTTTTTGGCATATTTTTGGCACTTGCAATTTTCTTATGAACAATTTTTTTTAGATATGAATGACTTTCATGTTGACTTTGAAAAGTTTTGTTGTAGCATCAACCCCCTTCTTTTAGAGAGTTTATTTTTTACACTTTACATTTTATGTCTTCCTCTTCGCTGAAATATTTATTTTTAAGTGTATTTATATATGTGTTTTTTTTTTCTTTTCAATTTATTTTTGTAATAAAATCCTCATCTTTTCAAATACTTAAGGAAATTTAAGAAGGGTGACTATTTTAAAGTTGGGATTTTCTATATGTTTATGTATTATGAATTAATATTTCAATGCACAACAAATAATTGTCGCTAAAAAATCAATATTTTTAAACATATGACAAAAAAATACACATTTTCAATATAAAAAAATAAAAAATAAAAATACATATCTTGAAACCTTTTATTAAAAAAAACATGCTAAATAAAATGATTTATGGGAAAATCATAAAAAAATAACATTTATTTTATTTTATTTTTTTATTTTTATTTTTTTTCTGAATTTTATGTCAAAAATTATTAGTAATTACTATTTTTTGCAAAAAATAACGATTCACATAAAAATTAAAGTGAGAAATAGATAATACAAATATTAAACATATAAAAACAATAATGAAATACTCATTGTTCTCATAAAATCTCAAAGCCTAAACATTACAAGTAAAACTAATGAATAACTCTCAAAATTGAGCTTTATTTGCAAGCATAACTTAAACTTAATCAATAACGCCGACTAATCCATGTTCAACATACTTGATAAGTTGTTGCTAACCAAAGGCTTAGTTTTGTAAATGTAGAAAACTAAATGTTGAGCTTGATTAGTCCATAAGACTCATGGAAGGCCACACATCATAAAACTCATTAAGACATAGAAGCATTGGTTTACACAGGCCACAAAAACAAGTGGCTTACACAATATTGAGAAGGTTATGAACGTACCAGCTCTGATACCATGTTAAACACACACGGGAGCAAGAACAATATGAAAGATGAAACATGAAAAGTACATTTTTATTAACAGGAGATATACATTTATAGTACATTGTTGTGACCATTGGGTTTCACATTCCAAGGTCTCTTGGACTCCTTTTGTCCATTCAGCTTCCACACTAACCCATTGAGGATTAGGTGTCGAACAGGGAGGAAGTCAAAATTGTGAGAAAAAATGACAAAGAGCAAGTTACATGGAAATAATTTCAAAAGCATTTTAAGGATAAATATTTAACTGAGCATTATTATGATGAAAAAGGAAAGGAGTTCCATAAAATTTAAGGGTCGGAGCCTTGAGCATGGATGAATATGTGAAATGATTTACCTCCCTATTATGGCATGTACCGTATATGCAGGAAGAAAAGGCCGAGATTGACCGTTTTATTAGTAGCCTACCCAACTTTATGAAGGAAAAGATGGAATTTAATTACCCAAGGACAATGGATGATGTGGTGCAAAAAGCCCATACCTTTTATCAACAAATGAAACAAAATATTGAGGGATCTAAAGGACGATTGGGCTGGAGGGGGATAAATTTACCACCAAATAGACAGACAAAAGATACTAATGGAAGGAGTGTACAACAAATACCCTTCAATAAATTTCTAGCAAGAAATTTGTCAAAGGTCCCAGCATCCACTAAAAATAGACATTGAGATAGGATTAATAAACTTGTTCATTATCAACAATAGAAACAACACCTACAATACGAGGGACGTGGAGAACCCCATTATTACAAAAATTGTCTGCATAGGGCCAGAAAATAAAACCTTTCAAACATGCGAGAAGCTTCAATGGTTGGGGAGGTGGAAAGGAGTATGCCTAGAATTAATGCTGCACTTGACGACCATCAAGCAAAGTACCATCTCACCATGATTGAGTGTGAAGGTATGATCGTTAATCAGCCTGTCTTTGTTTTGTTTGATCCAGGCAATAGCCTAAGCTATGTTACTCCTAAGGTTGTAGAGAGATGCCAACTACAAAGTAGAAAGTTTCAAAAACCTTGGTTAGTTCAATTAGCCTCAAGGGCAAAGAGAAGGGTAATTGCAAAAACAGAGTGTTGTACTGTAATTATTTCAGGACAACCAATTGATGTTGATCTAAATATATTCCCTTTGGGTTCGTACGATGTACTGATGGGGATGGATTTGTTTGAAGCATGTCGGTGCTTAGTTGATTGCAAGGAAAAATATGTTAGTTACCTTACTGAGTTTGGGCATAGAAAGGAAATACAAGGAATCAAGAAAAATATTAAGTTGTGTCCTATTACTACTAGCCAATTAGGAAAATACATTAGGTAGGATTGTCATATTTATTATCTCCAAATAGGATACACAAATTCCAAGAGTAAAATCACCTCCTTAGAAAATATTCCTGTCATTCATGATTTTGTTGATGTGTTTCTTGAATCCAATCCTAGATTACTACCTAAACGTGATATTGATTTCACGATTGAATTAGTCTCTGATGCCGCTCCTATTTTTAGAAGTCATTATCACACGATCATACCTGAGTTAACATAAATCAAAATGCATCTCCAGGAACTCCTGGATAAAGGTTACATTCACCCCAGTGTGTCCCCCTGGGGAGTCCCTTTACTATTCATACGAAACAAGTATGGAGCCTCGAGGTTATGCATTGATTATCATCAGTTGAATAAACTGAACATAAAAAATAAATACCCTTTGCCATGTATTTACGATTTATTTGATCAAGTGCAGGGAGCTAGCGTGTTCTAAAAAAATGATCTAAGGCCCGGCTACTACCAAATAAGGATAAAAGAAGAAGATATTTGTAAAACTACGTTTCAAACTCGTTATGGTCATTATGAGTTTGCGGCATTACCTTTTGGCCTTACCAATGGCCCAAATACTTTTATGAGTCTGATGAATGATATTTTCCAGCCATATTTAAATAAGTTTGTGCTAATTTTTATTCACGACATATTAATTTACTCTAAGAATCAGGTGGAGCATGAAAAGCATTTGAGAATAGTGTTGCAGAATCTATAGGAAAATCAATTATATGCTAAGTATAGTAAGTTTGATTTCTTCAAAAGCTAGATATAATATCTGGGTCATGTCATATCAGCAGAGGGTATAGCGGTGGATCCGGAAAAGATTAAAACTATTATGGAATGGGCCACCCCAAAGAATGTTGTTGATATTAGATCATGATTTGACTTAGCTAGTTACTACCATCGATTCATTAAAGGATTCTAAAAAATCACCTTTCTTATGGCCTCGTTCTATATAAAGGGGCAAATTTTTTGATGGACAATTGAATGTCAGTAAAGCTTTGAATGATTAAAACAACTACTTACTACTACACCAGTACTAAAAGTAGCAGACCCAAAGAAATATTTCGTGCTTTGCACAGATGCAAGTAAGGAGTGTGATGGCAGAGTATTGAAGCAAGAAGGGAAAGTTATAGTTTATGAATCTCACAAACATAAAAAATATGAGCAATGATATTCTGCCTATGATCTTGAATTACCAGCAGTAGTGCATGCGCTTAAAATGCAGCAACACCACTTATTAGGAAAGAAATTTATGTTATTAACATATCATAGTAGTCTTACAAATTTCTTTAACCAATCTAGCTTAAATGCTTGGCATGCTAGATGGACAACATTTTTTAGCAAATTTGACTTTGAAATGAAGCACCTTCAGGGAAAGGAAAATCAAGTAGCCAACCCATTAAGTAAAAAATTACATTGTATTTATGACGTGAAATTTAGCGAGGTACGATCAAACCTCCCTGATATAATTAAGGAAGCATCCCTTAAGGACCCAGAGTATGCGTTCCTTTGGCAACATCCATTTGAAGCTTAAAAGAAGGTTGCATAATCTGAATATGGTATAATTCTAGATAAAATGCTAACTTTTAGAAACCGAATATATGTTCTTATTCAAAATTCTATCAAACAATTTATGTTGGATGAATTTCGTAGAAAATCTTATTATGCCCACCCAGTGTACTAGAAACTACTTTCTCCCTTTGGGAAAGGTTATTTCTGGCTAGGTTTACGAAAAGATATCACCAAGTACCTATCTAAATGATTGGAGTGTCAGTTCGTGAAGGCGTAGCATCAACACCTTGCCGAACTACTGTAACCATTGCCCATTCCTCAGTGGAAATGGGAGACCATTACTCTTGACTTCATCACTAGTTTACCTCACACCAAGAAGCAATACAACTCAATTATGGTGGTGGTTGAAAACATAAGTAAAACCGCGCATTTCATACCATTAAAATCCACTTACAAAACTGTTGAAATTGCAAAAATATTTACGAGGGAAATTTTCCAATTGCACAGAATACCCAAGGTGGTAATTTATAATAGGGATGTAAAATTTACATCCACTTTCTTGAAAACACTCTTTTCTGGATTGGGTACCCAAATTCAATTTAGTAGTGCTCATCATCCATAAACAGATGATCAGACAGAATGAGTGAATCAAATTCTGAAGGATATGTTAAGAATTTTTGTGATGGGACAACCACATAAGTGGGAAGATTACTCCATTTAGTGGAGTTTTCTTATAATAACAGATACCACGAGTCATTGGGCATAAGCCCCTTTGAGGTGTTGTATGGAACAAAGTGCAAGGTGCCCATAGATTGGAATAGTCATGTCAATAGACTAACATTGGATCCTGACATGTTAGCGGGGATGGAAGAGACAATCAAGAAAACCTGTCAAAATCTAAAAGCTACCTAGGATAATCAAAAGGTTTATGCAGATAAAACAAGATCATATAAATAATTCTAGGTAGGGGATCATGTTTACTTGAGAGTAAAGCCTCGAAAAACCACTTTGCAATGTAGAGGTTGTGCTAAGTTAGCACCCCGGTACTATGGACCTTTTCATGTCTTGGAACAGATTGGACCTGTAGCGTACAAACTCGCGTTACCAAGCCATACCCAGATCCACAATCTTTTCCATGTCTCCTTGTTGAAAAAATATGTGTACAACCTTCAACATATAATTGACTGGGAATATTTACAAGTAATAAGTTAATAGAACAAATAATGTATAATTTGTTGTTTTGAAAGGTTTCTGGCAGCAGGTTGTAAAATGTGCAGGTCGAACTGAAAGGAGAGTTTATGGCACAAACTCTTCGTATTCTCAATCAAAGAGAAACCACCTTGCGGAAATGAGCCATCACCCAAGTTAAAGTGCAATGTAAGCACTTTGGCTTAGAAAAGGGTAGCTTAGAGGAAGAGGAGTTTATGCGGAAATCTTATTTGGTGCTATTTTCGTAAATCAAGAAGAACACCAAGGACGATGTTCCTCACAAGGGGGGAAGATGTAACACCCCACATTGCATAGATATTTATTTTGGCTACCATGTTTTACTTATTACTTTATCTTTTTACTTTGTTGACATTGAATATTAAAGAACTATGGCTCCAAGGCCAGAACATATTTTACTTTTTGATTAATGAATAATTAAGAGTTAGAGTATTTTGACAAGAACTGAAAGAAAGAGTTGTTAACTTCCTGAGACAGTTGAAGGCGGTTACCCATCTATCTCCCCAAAAGAGGAGTTCAAGGAAGGCCTAGGGGGCTAGAGAAGATATAAAGAAAAATAATATCAAAGGGGTGAATGGAAGAGGGCAATGCTACCCAGAGTTCCTTGAGTTGGGTGGAATAAACCAGTGGGAAAACTTTAAGTATAGTTTTAGAGGTATGTGACTTGAGGCTGCACTGTGACTCTTGATGCCCAAGATACCTCACTACAATAGACTCATTTTATTGTTAGGAGGAGGAAGAGCTCGGAGGAGAGTTTGGACGTAATTTCCAAACTCACAACTAGGTGGTTAGACCTTCCTGGAAAAAAAAAAGAAAAGAAAAGAAAAAGAAAAAAAAAAAACAAAACAAAACAAAAAAAAATAATCAAACTCTTGACTTACTAATCATTAAAAAAATGATTCCATAGAGATTGATGGATAAAAACAAGGATTATGCTCTGCTAGTTAAGCCAAAAACTGTCTTTTTTATATTTTAATCTAGTAAAAAGCAGCCTACATATCTAACTAGAGATATATTATTGGTCTGAATCTAGAAAAATAGATAATTAAGCTATATTTAAAATAAAGAATTGTTCCTATTAAGCAGAGAAACAAAAAGCAATTATCTACAAATATTTAGACAGAGAACCGTTAACAATAGGTTCAATATGTTTAGTATGTTCAACCGAGAGTAGCTTAAATTTTAATCTAGTAAGAAGTAGCCTACATATCTAACTAGAGATATACTATTGGTTTGAATCTAGAAAAATAGATAATTAAGCTATATTTAAAATAAAGAATGGTTCCTATTACGCAGAGAAACAAAAAGCAATTATCTACAAATATTTAGAGAGAGAACCGTTAACAATAAGTTCAATATGTTTAGTATTTCAACCGAGAGTAAAAGCAATTATCTACAAATATTTAGATAGAGAACTGTTAACAATAGGTTCAATATGTTTAGTATGTTCAACCGAGAGTAGCTTAAATTTTAATCTAGTAAGAAGTAGCCTACATATCTAACTAGAGATATACTATTGGTCTGAATCTAGAAAAATAGATAATTAAGCTATATTTAAAATAAAGAATGGTTTTAATCTAGTAAGAAGTAGCCTACATATCTAACTAGAGATATACTATTGGTCTGAATCTAGAAAAATAGATAATTAAGCTATATTTAAAATAAAGAATGGTTCCTATTAGGCAGAGAAACAAAAAGAAATTATCTACAAATATTTAGAGAGAGAAACGTTAACAATAAATTCAATATGTTTAGTATTTCAACTGAGAGTAGCTTAAATGCTGAGACGGAGCAATGCTAATATTATACACATGCAGGAGCCTACTATATGCAGTACACCTTGTAAAACATGTAACAATCTTAAGTAAAAACTAGCATAATTCTTTCCTCACAGTCACAAAACCGAGAAATAAAATCGCATATATGAAAAATTTCAAATGTTAAGAATACAACTAGCCCTTATAAATTTATTAACTACAAAAAAGAAAACTCATTATCAAATGCAAGGGCTCGAAGTAAGTAATACTCAGTCAATTCTAGAAAGAAACCTGAGTTAACATAGTCCATAAATATATTCATAACTTAATCAAATGGAAATAGTAAATCGATATTCAAGCTCTATAGATTCCATTGAAAATGAAAATCCATATTGCTCTGTAGATTCCATTAAAAACGAAATGACAAACTTCAATATCGGAAGCCAAACAAAAATTAAAAGAGCTCTAAACCTTGGGAAGTTAAGTGTATATATCGTCAATGTATTCAAACCCTCGAAATGTTTTCAAATCAAAATTACAAACCTTTCAAAAATAAATTAAAATCAATTCCTCAACAGGGCTAGAACTACATGTGCCTATACCATGGAGAATTTGAAACAACTCAGTTTGTTGAGTAGCCAAAACCCATTTTTAATCAAAGTATCAAATACAAACTATGGTGGGCTTGCAGCATCTGCCTAAATACACACTTCCACCTAGAAAAGCTAGGATATCATCTAGTGGAGAGATTACAAGCATAACCACCTTATTCACAAAAACATTCGAGAAAGCCAGACCATCATAATGTTTGGAAACAAGACCACCTTGGAAATAAGAAAGCGGCAACCATGAGTAAGGAGGAAGGATCCGAGCCCAGCACGACCACAAGTGAAGGAATTCACCAAAGTTTGATACTTGTAAATGCAGGGTGAGATATGTGTTACAATATTCTAAAATCATAATAAATGAGTTTTAATTTGAATTTTTATTTTATTTCCAAGTCACATTTATTCATAAAAAAAATTAATGATTGTATGTTTTAAAATCAGAATGAATAATCTAATAAGATAAAGATGATTATTGGATAACAAGAGTTAATTTTTATTTTCTTACTTTTATTATTATTTAATTAATTAAAATAACTTTTTTCAAGTAAAAAAATTTCTTTGTTTTAAGGAAAAGAAAAGAAAAGTGAAGCTCACAATTCATCAAATTAAATACATAGTAAAAAAACTTTCTATAATAAACATAACTTAATTGTTATGTATCTTAAAGATACATAATATTATTAATCCAACCTAATTAAAAATAAAAAATCAAAAAAACACACCAAAATTTAATGCCAATAACCTAGAGTGAGAAAAAAATATAGTACTTTTAATCCATAGATAAAAAAGGAAATCAAATTTCACGTGAAAAATAATTAAAAAACCATAAATTAAAAAAAAATTCCAATCTTTGATGTAATACAAATTATACCTTACTACCACCACTATTTAGAATATATATAATAAATAAATAAATAAAAACATTATTTAATTTTTAAAAATATTTTTATTTATTCCAGATTTCTTGATGTAACCGTGAAATTTATAGCTCACACCACAATTTAGAATATATATGATGAGTGAATTAAATAAATAAAAAAACCATTTTTTTTTATTTTTATTTTAATTTCAATTCAATTTTTTTAATTTATATATTTTATTTATTCCAGTTTTGTTATTTTTTTGGGTTGATCGAGGGGAATTGATGTGGTTAACATAATACAAGGCGATCGGCAATTTAGCAGTCTCCACAAATTCATCTATATTATAATTATATGAATAAATATATACAATAATAAAATTTACTTCTTAGGTTTTAAATATCTGACAAGGAATAGTATAGGTTGGAGAGTGGTTTTTATTTATTGTCGGCTAAAAGTTCCCGTTTCTTCTATTGTCTGCTAAAGTTCCCGGCATGCCACCGCTACCAGCGCCGCGAGAATTTGGGTTTTATTTAGTCGTATTTCATTTCCAACATATTTTGAGTAAATTTCATTTCATTAGAATTCTCTCGAGAAAGACCTACAGTCCAGAAACAGTGGGGTCATTTTTTCACGCAGAAGGCCGGGCTTAATTCATGGTTTGAAGTTTTACAAATCCTTTTCTCACGCCGACGACACGGGAGGTTGAATACTGACAGGGAAGTCGAATGACAGAAAAGGTCGTTGGGGACAGGTGAACAGCTAAGTAATTGTTGGTATTGGTTGAGCGGTATTTAAGGTTAGAGGTATTTAGCAAAATTCATCCCTTAAAATATGCCGGAGCCTTCGGCATAATTAGGCGAAAGCGGACTCCTATTGTCCTTGTTTACATCAGGTAGATGTTTGCGTAAAAGTGGATACTGAGGTTGAGTTTCTTATCAATTTATTGTAAATTTGAATGAACTCTTCCATTAAAAAAACAAATACTCATGAGTAATAGTGACCATAGTTACTTACGAAATTCGGATTGGAATACGAATCCAAATTTTATTTGATATGGGATAATTTGGGAAAAATTATAGTGTAAAATTTAATGAAAAAAAATCCTACAATATGATGAACTAATATGCGGGCGAAATATTGTTCTTATATGATTTTTACAAAAAAATTGCCTAATTTATTATGAATCATAAAAACTTAAATACAGAAGATATACATCCTACTTATATTAACATATAGATTTCCTTTTCAAAATTATCGACGAATAAATCAGCTAACCTAATAATCTTCACGAATTTCCGAATTGGTTTGACTAATACAGCCGAATTTGATTAAACTACAAAACTTAAAGCCCCTGTTAGGTATCATAGCTTGTTGTTTGATCTTGAAATTCAAATGCAATTCCATATTTGAGCTGCACACAAAAACTGAAAAGCTTCAAACCCTGTTACACACACTTGGGGTGCAGTCTATGAATACATTACAATAAACCACCTAAATCCAATGAATCTAATTTCAAGTAGGACTATGTAAGTTTTGGAGTGGTTTAAAGTGCGATTTTTTTAATTAAATAATAGCAATTTTCACAATTATAGCATTCAACGAAAATTATCTTTGTACAATACAATTGCTATAAATATAAATATATGAAGGAGGATATCGAGGCAGAGGAATTGACGGGTCAAAATTTTTCATATTTTTTTACAGTAGTAAAATATTCAACATTATTAAAGAAACCTATAATTACCTATAATTTTAAAATTTGACAACTATAATTTAGATTTAGAAAAATCTCTGCCAAATTTAATCAAAATCTTATCATAATTTATACAATTTTCCAGAAAAACAGTTTGTATAGAATACAACTAAATATATTACATCTCATGAAAATCTGACTTATCACTGAAATTGCAGTACGGAAGTAATGAGTGAAAGCATAAATGACTATAGATACGTAGACAAGCAAGGCTGTTGAAACTAGAGAAATCAAACATACAGTTGCCTTCACTGTGGAAATTACTCCACAGGACAGAAGGCCCAACCTGATCTGTATCACGTGCACCATTGACAACATCAAGAATACACATCCAACAATAGACCCAAGTGCCGAGGCAAGCATGCCAATCCTCAGAAGCATGTTGTTGATATGACCCTTAGTGGCCTCGTTAGGATTCTTGCTGTTGTCTATGTTGATTGCTAATTTCAAGCCCTGTGCAACCAAGCTGGAGAACAGAAACGAACTGAATGATACCACCTCAAATAACAGAAGGTTCTTAAGAATGTTCTCCCCTGCATCACAACCGCCACTGTGTTCCAAACTCTTCTGCCCAGGAGTTGCAAATGACAGCCCAACGAACACTGCAACTGTGAACAACGAGTTGACGCTCACCAGGCCATCCAGTGCTGTAACTTGCACACTTGTTGTCCCTTTGCTCAGATCCCTTTTAATATCTTCTAAAGCCTTATCAGTACTATATGCCCACAGGGAAATTTCAGTATTAAAGAATGATTATTTCCTAAAAGGTACCTTTAAAAATTCAGAAAATCAAATCCTGCTACAAAGAGGAAGCAATAAAATTCTGACAAAATTATGAATGCATATGATCTTTAAGTACACTAAATATATCTAAAATCAATTTTAGAAAACCCAAAAGAAAAAACTAGTCACCAGCTTGAATTTAATTTGATTGGAATATTTTAGAATTTGATTCACATGTTTAATATCATCACTTTTGTATATCAAATTTTGAAATATTCTCAAATCTACTCTCCAAAATGATAACCGAATCAAAACTAATGGCTTTCTAAAAAAATTAGAAACTTGGAAAAATTCAAATGAAGAAATTGATACTCCTGAAGCTTAAAAAATCGAATGTTCTGGTGCCATTCCAGACAGAGTTGGTAGATCGCAGGTCAATATGCAGTGTAAGCCTCTTGGATGAACTCCTCGCAGCAATATGGAGGGAGGGTTTGCGCAGATTCTGAGATGACACTGGCCGCTCTGGGTTGAAGCAAAGATGAACCCTCAGGCTTGGTTGCATACTGCCCGCCATTCGTTTCTTATAAAGGCAACCCATAGTCGGGTATAGGAAGAAATTGAGAGAAAATTTAAAATATAATATGAAAGTTGAGCCGGTGGTCTGAGCGGATCAGAAAACACGTGTTTTGGAACTACCGACCGGCGAGATGAATTTCGACGATATTTCGAAATTGGAATTACTTGAAAATACTTATTTAAAAAATCATAATATAAATTTAATCACCAAGCATCAGTGACGAATTATTTTAAATTGATAAAGTCACAACCTAAGTCGCCTTGATATCGTCAGCAATTTTGGAAGTCACTAAACCAACACGTGAATTTTATGTCTGCAGAAAGGTTGGTTGGATGGACACTAAATTTAATTACGCCGACTGATTTAGTGACATATTATTTTAATGATAGATGAGGTTACCTCCCAACGTCGTCTATGAGACGTCAGCACCAACACAATTACTTTATAATACGTTTTAAAAATAAATAATATAATTCTATTTTAAAAATTATAATAAACGCATACTTAATAAGATCACCACCCATCTGGATGACTTCATCGTTTTTCGAATTCACCAATCAAAGTCATGTAAATTTTAGGTATACAAAAAAGTGTATAGGCATTGTTTAACTTCATCGTTTTTCGAATTCACCAATTAAACTCACATAAATTTTATGTATACAAAAATGTGTATAGGCATTGTTTAACTTCATCGTTTTTCGAATTTTTCAATGTGGTTAAGCATATACTTAAAATATAGGTATACAACTACATTTTTCGATATGGTTTATATAGTCCAATAAGCTTATATCAATTATATTAATAATTATATAAATATTTAAGATTATTAATAACTATATAAATATTAACAATCGCACTATTTCTATATATTATTATATAAATACTATATTAATATTATAATAATAACATAAACTCTTAATATATATTAATTAATAATAAAAATAACTCATGATAATATTAGATTGTATAAAAATTATAAAAAATAATAACAATTATATTTGTATTATTATTATAGTAAATAATATATAATAATATAAACCATAATTTTTTTTTTTAAACTTTTTTAATTTTTATTTATTTATTTATTTATTTTTATTTTATTTTATTTCTTTTTCTTTTTTTTTTTTTGAATAAAGACTAATTCTATTAATACGAAAAAAAGAAATATTTACAATGAGGTCGCAGCCTTAGAGGGTGAGTGACCCAACCCTCAACACAAGAACCAGAGTGCAGAGAGGAGCAGCTGAACATGTTTGTATGCATCGTTTACAACCCAGAAAAGAAGTGTTTCCAATTAACTAATCCTTGCAAGCAAAAAGCACCGAGCAGAGGACATTTACAGCTTGAGTATTCTTCGGCGACATTGAACAGTCCACTGGTATTCCCAAAAAATTGAAACATCCACCAGCAGTCAAGAAAATTGAAACAATTTACCAGCATTCCCAAAAAGACTTGCGGAGGTCGGATAAGGAGCTGACCGAAACTTGCAGCTTGACCCATTAACATCGAAAAGACAGTAACAGAGAGTATAACACAAAACTTGGACCTTGGAGGCGACGCAGCAGACTGCGTAGAGGAAGAAATTACTCTGCGGTGTCGAAGGGTTGGTGCCCCGCTTAGCTTGAGTATCTGGTGCAGCGACCCAGGTGAGATCTTCATCGCCTTCTGCTCTACCTTCTGTAGGAGTGACGAGATGAAGAATGCCAAAAACGTGTTGAACAGGACCGCAAACAATAACTTCTTCCTGAGGCGGAGTGCGTTGACGGGTGGCATCCTCAGCGGCAGGGGAGTCCTCCTACATGTGCTCGGTGGTGAACTTCGGTTCTTCCCCTACTCCCTGAGCCAGACTTTCCTCCGGAGACGGGGTGGAGGAAGAGCTAATCGGGTCCTCATGCAAGTCCGCCTCTTACGCTACCAGAATGGTAGTCGTAAAGGTAATTACGGGCTGGTTCAAACGACTGCAGAAAGTGAAGCGGGAGTTCTGGAAGGAGGAATTTGGGACAGGTCTGGATGGATTGGGGGGGTGAAGACGGAGAGGCGGAGGAAATTGGAATGATGAGCGGAGAAGGGGATTGTAGGGCTCGACCTCTGGGAGCCGAAGAGCCTCCCCTGCGAGGAACACCTTTGCTGCAAGGCATAGTGAGCACCTGCTTACAACTGTGAAAACTGAACAGCTGAGAATTGGGGGACGGGGAAGAGGCTAGCGCAGCAGACTCAACCTCAAGAAAACGAAGCCTACACTCGGTCTTTCCAATGCTCTGAGATAGAAAATGCCAATGGCGGGGAGGGAGCTGGGCGGTTATAATGTTGTTGGACCTCATGATCGGCCTGCTCTGAGGCGTAAATGCTTCTGTATTCCCTTGAGCTCCTTTAATGCCTGAAGGTACCATCATAAACATGCACATTAACCCAGGATCATTCCTCTGTTGTGAGATCTGCCTATTTAAATGCGACCAGGTGGCCATCCAGCTGCCGAGGGGGAGTATACGTGCTAGGCACGCGCTCGTAGATCACCCGCATCCGGGTAACAATAATTATTATTATTATTATGCTTTAGTATTTCTAATATTTATCTTAGGGTTTGTATACGTAGGGTTAATTATTATCAGTATTTAGAATTATTAATAACTATATAAATATTAACAACCAAATTATTTTATATATTTCTATATAAATATATATTAATATTATAAAATTATATAAACTCCTAATATATATTAATTAATGATAAGAATAGCTCATAATAAATAGTACCATTATACATAAATAATAATAATATAAAATATAAAATAATAATAATAATATCTAATATAATATTATAATAATATTATATTATAATAAATACAAATAATAATGATTATATAAAATATATAATCAATATTATTATTATAATAATAATATGACAACTATATTTATATATTTAATATTTATGATTATTATCTTAATGATGGTGATGGAAGAGAATTTTGGGGGTAACCAAAATCCTTTTCATTTACAAATAATCGATCTTGGGACCTATGGGTTATGAGCCCATTACATTATTGGCACAATTTCATAGCAGAGACCCTTTTAACACTATCGGCACTGTAATTCCATAGGAATTACATAATACATTGTCAGCGCTGTTTAAAATGGCAATAATGCAATTATACATAAAAATATGCTATCGGCGGGTTATTCCATAAAAAATGGAACAACATTAATGGCGCTTCGCTATTGGCATTTACCCAGTGTGATATAATTGTGCCACTTATTGGCGATTGGGGAAACATCTTCTCGCCAGGCTCCTCCCGCTTAAAACTTGTGATTCGAATAGTTATGCGATGCGTCGATCAAAGAGACATGATATTATACTCCGTCGATCCAATGGTTGTGATTGATTGCGATCCGATGGTCACAATTAAATTGCATATTGCATGGTCACAATCCTCCAAGCCAGGCTCTGTCCACTCTAAAGTGTCGATCCGATACTCTTGCGAACCCGATATGGATATAAGCCACTTTGTTTAAGATTTCAAGTCCAGATTTCGGATCCAGTTCTGTGTTATGTGTCAATTTCCAATATAAATCAGATTTATGCTTGTGGGACTTAATCAATGCATGAATTAAAATATATTTTTCACACTCAAGATATTTTTTATGGATTATAGCCATGGCTTCTAGTGTAAAATAATTTGGGATAATTTTTTTAGTTGGCCATGTAGCTTCTTAACGCATGAGATGGTTGTTCAAGTTATTCTCTCTTTTTAGTTTACACAAGTGTTGATATTGTAATTTCATTGGATACAGTTTACGTGTATGATGGTTTAGTGGGAATTTACTCATAATTACATGTTATTCCTTTCTAGGCTCTGATACCAAATGATGAAAGTCAAGAATGGTTGACCATGGTTGGCTATGATTGACAATTATTTACCATGATCGATATTATAAGCCTAAGGGAATTATAAACCCAAGGGATTAATATGAGAAATCAAAAGGAATAATAAAACAAAGGGATTAGTTCTAAAACCCCAAGGGGTGATGAACCCAAGGGAATAATATTAAACCCAAGGGACTAATACTATAAAACCAAAATCTATAAACCCTAATACAAGTATTATAAGCAATGAAATAACCATGATGTACCATCTTTGATTTTCATATTGAGACAATCGTTATCACAATTCCATGTTCGACCATGGTCGACATCATAATAAACTGTGTTTGACTCGGGAACAATAAACCCAAGCAATTGATATTATAAACCCAAGGGATTAATACTAAACCCCAAGGGATTATGATCCAAATGGAATACTATTAAACAAAAGGGACTAATAATATAAAACCGAGGGAATAAAAAACCCCAAGGGATTGATATAATAAACCAAAAGGAATAATAAACCCAAGGGATTGTTATTTATTTTCATGGTGAGACAATCCAAGTCACAATGTGACATTCAAGCATGATTGACCATGGTTGCTATGATTGATAATGGTTTACCATAATGGATATTATAAACCTAAGGGAATAATAAACCCAAGGAATTAATATGAGAAACCCAAGGGAATAATAAAATGAAGGATATAATACTAAGACCCCAAGGGATTATGAACACAAAGGAATAATATTAAATCCAATGGACTAATATTATAAACCTATCGTATATAAACCCTCAAACAAATGTCACAATTTCATGTTGGAACATGGTCGACATCATAATAAACATGTTTGACTTAGGAATAGTGAACCCAAGCGATTGATATTATAAACCCAACAAATTAATACTAAAACCCCAAGGGATTAATATAAGAAACCCAAAGGAATAATAAAACGAAGGGATTGATACTAAGACCCCAAGGGATTATGAACCCAAGGTAATAATATTAAATCCAAGGGACTAATATTATAAACCCAACGTATATAAACCCTAAGAAAAATATTATAAACATCAAAATAAATATGATCGACCATCATTGATTTACATATTGAGACAATTCCTATCACAATTCCATGTTGGACCATGGTCGACATTATAATAAACCATGTTTGACTCGTGAATAATAAACCCAAGCAATTGATATTATAAACCCAAGGAATTAATACTAAAACCCTAAGGGATTACGAACCTAAGGCGATATTATTGAACAAAAAGGACTAATAATATAAACCCAAGGGAATAATGAATGCAAGGGATTGATATAATAAACCCAAATTAATAATAAACCTAAAGGATTAACACTAAAACCTCAAGGAATTATGAACCCGAGGAATTATTAATATTAAAAAGTTGAAGAACAAAGAAAACCAATAATTTGATATTATAAACCATTGGGAATTAATAAACCCAAGGGAAAAATACTTTACTAAAGCCTTGGCCATCATTGGTTTTCATATTATAAACTTAACGGAATAGTAAACCCAACTTATTTACATTAATACTAAATCCCCAAGGGATTAATACTAAAACCCCTAGGGATTGTGAACCCAAGGGAATAATATTAATCCCAAGGAATTAATACTAAAACCCCAAGGGATTATGAACCCAAGTGAATAATATGAAGCCCAAGGGACTAATATTATAAACCCAATATTGATAAACCCAAATATAAATACTACAAACACAAAAATAAACATGGTTTATTTTGATCATGAGACAATCCTTGTCACAATGCAACATTTAAACATGGTTGACAATGGTTGGCTTTGATTAACAATGGTTAACCATGATTGATATTATAAACCTAAAGGAATAGTGAACCCAAGGGATTAATACTAAAACCCCAATGGATTAATACTAAAACCACAAGGGATTATGTACCCAAGGGAATAATATTAAACCTAATGGACTAATATTAGAAACCCAACGTATACAAACCCTAAGACAAATATTATAAACATTGAAAGAAACATGGTCGATCATCATTGATGTTCATATTGAGACAATCCTTATCACAATTCCATGTTGGACCATGGTCGACATCATAATAAACCATGTTTGACTCGGGAATAAAAAACCCAAACGATTGATATTATTAACCCAAGGGATTAATACTAAAACCCCAAGGGATTATGAAGCAAAGGGAATACTATTAAATAAAAGGGACTAATAATATAAACCCAAGGGATTGATATAATAAACCCAAAGGAATAATAAACCTAGGGGATTATTATTTATTTTCACGGTGGGACATTGTCACAATGTGACATTCAAGCATGGTTGGCTTTGATTGACAATGGTTTACCATGATTGATATTATAAACCTAAGGGAATAATAAACCCAAGGGATTAATATGAGAAACCAAAAGGAATAATTAAATTAAGGGATTAATACTAAGACCCCAAGGGAATAATATTAAATCCAAGGGACTAATATTATAAACCCAGTGTATATAAACCTTAAGAAAAATATTATAAACCCAATGTATATAAACCTTAAGAAAAATATTATAAACCCAATGTATATAAACCTTAAGAAAAATATTATAAACATTAAAATAAACATGATCGACCATCATTGATTTACATATTGAGACAATTCCTATCACAATTCCATGTTGGACCATGGTTGACATTATAATAAACCATGTTTGACTCGTGAATAATAAACCCAAGAGATTGGTATTATAAACCCAAGGTATTAATACTAAAACCCCAAGGGATTATGAACCTAATGCAATATTATGAAACGAAAGGGATTAATAATATAAACCCAAGGGAATAATGAACCCAAGGGATTGATATAATAAACCCAAAGGAATAATAAACCCAAGGGATTAACACTAAAACCTCAAGGGATTATGAACCTAAGGAATTATTAATATTAAAATGTTGAAGATCAAAGAAAACAAATAATTTGATATTATAAACCATTGGGAATTAATAAACCCAAGGGAAAAATACTTTATTAAAGCCTTGCCTTCAAATCCTTCCTATCGGGACAAAAACCCTCTCATTAACCTTTATAAAACCTTCGCTAACCCTTTAGCCGCACATATATAACCTTTTCCTCTTTAAACCTTTGTTACATGTATATTTAGCGCAAAAACCTTCTATCAGTGCTATTTTCTTAATAATCCATTTACAAAGGAAATATACACTTACCACACCTTTTCCGCCTTGGTACAGCCCTAGCACGCTTTTTGAGATTTACCTTTTTTCTTATCACAATTGTGATTCTCTGCAGGTTTTGTTAAAAAATACATCTATCACATTCGGTATGCGATAATGCGATTTTGGATCTCAAAACGTATTACCTATGCCACATAACACCATCGGGTCTGCTCCTTTCTATGTCGCATTACTTCTCTACCATTGATCTTCTCCCAAAAGATCCAACGATTCACATTGGTTTCGGGTTGACCACACACGAGGGTTAACTACCCGATAAAATGATTTCCCCACTCCAACTCTCTGCCACGCATCGCGATATGTATGGAATTGGTTGATCAATGCTCAAACCACTTACTATCTAGTCCTTGCCCAAAATACCACCTAAGGTTATAAACCCGCCTTTTCTCTGCGTTAACTCCTGTGCTCCTTCACCATGCAATGACTGTCGATCTATGAGATCGATGGTTCTTGCTCTTTGTCGTCACACCATTGATCTATAAGATCCAACAGTTCCCGTATACTGAAACCACACTTCTTCATTCATCCCTTTAAATTGACTTTAATTCATTCTTCAGTGTTTTCTCTGTGTCTTTGGTTTTTCTTCAGAGTTTTTTTCTTCAACTATTATGCTTCTCAATTCTCTCTGAGCCTCAATCCTTTGTGAATTCTCACTTCTCTTGTTCGCTAGGGCTTCCTCTAATTATTCAACTGGACTCCAAGATCCCTAATGACTCCTCTGAATCATTCGCTCCTCTCCGTGCCTTCTATAGAGCTTTGTCTACAACCCCTATTACAGAACCTGCAAATTTATAACTTACATGTAATAATAATAATAACAATAATGGTTGATTATAATATTATAATAATATACAAATATAATTATTATTATAATAATAATATAATCAATATTATTATAATAAGAACAATAAAGACCAATTATTTATTATTTATGATAATTAATAACTATACAAATAATAGCAACTATATTCTTATATAATTATATATTTATGATTATTATATTAATATTATAATAATAATAATAATAATATTATTATTATTATTATTCTCTCTGAGCCTCAATCCTCTCTGAATTCTCACTTCACTTCCTCTCTAGAGCTTCCTCTGATTCTTCAGTTGGATTCGAAGATCCCTAATGAATCCTCTAAATTATTCTCTCCTCTCCGTGCATTCTATAGAGCTTTTTCTGCAATCTCTCTGACAGAACCTGCAAATTTATAACTTACATGTAATATAATAACCCGATATTCATTCCACACATCTATATAATTCTGGAATAAAGCTCTGTATATATAAATATAAACAATTGATTACATATCAGAGACTCTTTCTCTCTCATAGGCCTGATCTTCAGTATCAGTGGCCTCCCTCTTTTACTCTACCCGTAGGCTTATATTCCCTTGGGTTATAAACCCAAGGGATTATAACCCAAGGGAATAATATTAAACCCAAGGGTTTAATATTATAAACCCAAGGTATATAAACACTAAGATAATTAATAAAACCCCTAAAATAAACATGTTTAACTATCGTTGACAATGGTTGATTTTCATATTGACACAATCTTTGTCAATGTGATGTTGGACCATGATTGAACATGATTGATTTTCATATTGAGAAAATATTTGTCGCAATGTGATGTTGGACCATGGATGACCATGGTAGATTTTCATATTGAGACAATCTTTGTCCCAATGTGACATTGTACCATGTATGACGATGGAAGACCATGGTTTTCATAATGTGACATTGGACCGAGAGACCATCTTCGTCACAATGTGACCATGATTATTGACCATGGTTGACAATGATTAAGAATGGTTGATTTTCACATTGAGACATCTTTGTGACAATGGGACATTAGACAATGGTTGATTTTCATATTGACCATGGTTGACCATGATTGAACATGATTGATTTTAATTTTAGACAATATTTGTCACAATACGACATTTGACCATGGTAGACCATGATTGAAGATGGTTGACATGACTGATTTTCATGTTGAGACAATAATTCTTATAATGTGATGTTGGACGATGTTTGACCATGAATGGCTATGGTTGACGATGATTGAACATGGTTTATTATCATATTGAGATAATCTTTATCACAATGTGACATTGGACAAAGAGACAATCTTCGTCACAATATGAACATGATTATTGACCATGGTTGACCATAGTTGACAATGATTGACCATGGTCGATTTTCACATTGAGACAATCTTTGTTAAAATGCGACGTTGAAACATGGTTGACCATGGTTGATTTTCATGTTGAGACAATTCTTTCACAATGTGATGTTGGACCATGGCTGACCATGATTGATGATGGTTGATTTTCATATTGACCATGGTTGACCATAGTTGACAATGATTGACCATGGTCGATTTCCACATTGAGACAATCTTTGTCAAAATGCAACGTTGAAACATGGTTGACCATGGTTGATTTTCATGTTGAGACAGTTCTTTCACCATGTGATGTTGGACCATGGCTGACCATGATTGATGATGGTTGATTTTCATATTGACCATGGTTGACCATGATTGACCATGGTTAAGCGTAATTGACCATGATTGATTTTTACATACAATCTATGTGACAATGGAACATTTGAATACATATTATAAAACCTAAAATAAACATGGTTGTCCATCGTTGACCATGGTTGATTTTCATACAAAGACAATCTTTGCCACAATGCAACATTCAACCATGGTTGACCATGAATGACCATGGTTTTCATAATGTGACATTGGAGCAAAAGACAATGTTCATGACAATGTCACCATGATTATTGAACATGGTTGACCACGATAATATTATTTATTGTTATTAATATTAATAATTGATGTTAAAATTAATATTTATAAATATTAATAATATTAAAAGTAATATTAATCTTCGTATTCAGATCAATTAATATTAATATTAATAATTATTATTAAAATTAATATTAATAAATAATGAGAGTACTTCAGATTAATCACATTATTAGGATTTGGTCGACATTTCGAACCAACTAATGTGGTTCATCCATATTAGATGTGGATCATCCACATTAGTTGGTTCAAAATGTCCACCAAATTCTAATAATGTGATTAATCTGAAAGGCACTCTCATTTACAATATGGATCACAAAAGCCTAATATCTAACATTTATAAATAATATTAAAA
>APFE031176399.1:52692-66963 GCA_000404065.3 Pinus taeda
GTTAATTAAATGTTATGAATATTAATAATTAGTAACTATAAATATTAAAAACTAATATTAAAATTAACATTTATAAATATGAATAATATTACAAGTAATATTAATGTTGGTATTCATATTAATCAATATTAATATTAATATTAATATTAATTTTGTTCACAGTTCTTGGATAGATGGTAATAAGATGCTCTATGAAGGCGCTCCTTGATGTGAAGTCATTGGTTCAATTTCGTGCCCAGATTGAGGTGATATATGGGACAAGATGAAGATGTGCTCCTACCAAGCTTAATTTTTTTATTAATATTAGTATTAAAATTCAAATTCAAATAGTTTAAAAGGAAAATTTATATTATATCATATAACCTATAATGAATTTTCAAATGAAACCTACCTAAGTTATATGTTTAACCTAAAGCCACTATTAAAAGTTACACAATATTATATCTTCAAAGGTAAAACTACTATCATAACTTTTTGCCCATTTGTGAGAAATCAAAACTATGTTAATATTAGTTAAATGAATATAGCAAGTCTTTTCTTTTCATTGCAAAGAAATCAAACCCATATTAATATTTTATTTATTTATTTAATTATTTTTCTGTGTGGTTTGCGGACATCCGTGGCTAGTGGATGTCAGCTACGTCCACGTAAAGACTAGAGCTAATCTCTAGGATCCTACCCCTGGCCATCACATACCTAACCACAAAGGTTTTCGGGGAGAATTGACCCTGTGACCTCTTGAACGATGAGGAATTGACTTGACCAGTTGAGCTAACCCTTGGGGCTAAAGCATATTAATATTGTTAAAAGGTAAAACTATTATCACCATTTTAAAATTGTTTTTAAAACCATGTTAACCACATGATTAATTAACATAAATTATAATCCAACACTAATTATACAAACAAAGTTTTTTAATTACAAAAATAATTTTATTAAAAAATAGTGTAAAACCAATATTATTTAATAGAGTAGCCTTTAAGACTAACAATTGATAAATTCAAAAAATTCAATTCAAAACAAATGGCAAATAGCGACCATTAAAATTCCAATACATACCAATTTATTTTTTTAATTCTAGAATGATTTTAATAATTAATATTAATATGATATAATAATTGATAGTGATATTAATATTAATATTAATATTAACAATAACAAAATTTGGACCATGGACCATGGTTAAAATCTCAGAGTTTATTAGATCTGGCATGTTTACAATTGATTCTTAAGTCATAGTTAACAGTGAGTTGGATTGGGTTTTAATTCATGCTTTAAAAGAAAAGTCCCATAAGTGCGGTCTAATTATTATCGTAAATGGGAATTTATCATAAGAATCGGACCTAAAAATTTATAAAGGTGGACGTATAACCCTATCGGGTCCATGAGCCTGATCGCATCTGAGCATTCAAGCGACATTGTATCGGACCTTCAAATCTTGCAATTTGTGAAATTTTGATCGGCCGATATGTGATTTAATCACAAGCATTGGATCAACGATTAATTGTGACTGTTGGATCATAAAGTAATATCGCATTAGCCTGTGTTAAGTGATATTGCATCACTTGTTAAGAAAGGGGCAGAAAGAAACATACTTGGCAGCATTGCGATTGTGATATGAAATCGGATATCGTTAAGTATTATCGTGTCGCTTCAAAGAGGAGCTTTGGCTTACGAAGATTGCGATTTCGATACAGTGATTGCTAAGTTTTATTGGATCAGAACATTCAAAGGTAAGAGCCCTGGTCCTTTATGTCTTGCAAGTGCGACTGAGATAATATCACATCACATCCCTTTTAAATAAATGCCTCCTTTTTTTTTTAAAGAAATTCTGGCTATTGCGGTTATAAAAAGAGTTAGCCCATTAATGAAGAAAAAATCTGATGTAAGGGTAAATGAATGATATTCCGATTTAGACTCAAGAAGGAATTTCGCCGGAATTAGAAGAAATTGTGAAAGGTTTTGAACGTTTTTCAATCACGCTTACACCCCTACCATCATTCCCCCTCTCGGTATATGAAGATCTTGAAACGCTTCTCCAGTTCCCTATAACTCATGATGACAAAAACATAGAAAATTCAAATCAAATAAGCTCTACTAACAGTGACCGAAATCCATGTATTTAAGATATAATTAACCAGCATGTGTATCTATATATTTTTAAAATAAATGTTTACTGTTGAAAGGCATGAGAATTTCAGTAGATGTCACCCGGTGGAGCAGATAAATCCCCCAGCTCCAGTTTCTATTCCCTTTCTAAAATTGCTTTCGTTATGGCTACCCGAGCATGTCTCAAGTCGATTTCCACCTTCGAAACATCACGCCTCCCCTTCTACATTGCTTACCATGCAGCCATCCACAAAACAAAATTTAATTCAATTATGTTCCCATTTCTTAAAACCCATTAAATTAACTAAAAATTATTATAAAAGTATTGTAAAATATTATTTAAATTAGCTGACCCATCCAAATTTTTTCTCATAATACTATTTATTATTATCAATGAGAAAGCAGAAAAATATTCACCGATATTAGGTTCAATCACCTTATGGACAGAGCTGTTGTTATAAATAATTCCGCCAATTGATTCGATCGAGGGTGAGGGTACTGGGGACTGGGATTCATGTACTGATACAGAGGGGCTAGGCAAAGACAATTGATGATTCTTTGCCAAATAAATGATATCACCATATTGACACGATAGGAATCCAAGAGAAAAAAACTGGCGATGATTAATATAAGAGCGAGAGCTAGACTTCGCTTTGGGTCACATAGTTCATCCACAATGGCTAGCCTTTATGCCATATCCCCTTAACAAGAGTTTTTCCCATGTCCTTGAGGGGATCATGCATTCATCTGTCAAATCTCTGCAACTGTATCAATTTGCGTTACACGCATAGTTCCCGACATACACTATCTTACATTTTCATGAAATACACTATGTCACATCCCTCGAGTGAAGCTTCATCTAATGTATCGCTCCATCTAATGTGTGGTTATCTGCATGGAGGTGGCCAATTGAAATGGCAAGTGATGGCTATATGAAATTGATACTATTAGTGATTTCCACACTAAATCAATGTCTTACATCCCTTTGGCCACGTTTTGTATAGGAGAATTGAAATGGTGAGTGATGTCTAGGCAGAATTGAAACTGTTGGTGTTCCTAAGGTAATTGAAATCGATGGTGATGGCGATTTGTACATTTCACAACCATTTTTAATATTTCCACCTCATCTTAATCATAATAGGTGGAGATTAACAAATGGTATGGTAAATTTTTAATGAAGGTTTGTAAATTTTTAATTTAAGCATGGTTTAATCACATGATTTAGATATGCAAGAAAGTTACTGTTGTGAATTTCATTCATTGATTTAGTGATGACTACGAGAATGTACTGGCATTTTTCAATTTAGGCCATCCGATCAAAAAGATTAATTAAGAAAATGATTAAAGTGCCCAACTCCAATAGGAGGGATGCCTATTGGCGTATAACTAATTATATACATTAAAATAAAAAATTACAATAATTAGTTATGGTATCAAATGTAGCAAAGAAACATGGTAAAGTATAAATTTGAGAAGAATCGTGACATATAAAATATTATAGAAGAAAAATATTGATTTCATATTAATTTTTCAAATCTCATGGTTCTTATTGTAAACTTTTTTGCAAGTGGATAGATTTTTCCACCATCTATATAATCAGTGTATAGTTTTGTTCTTTTATGTCATATTTTCATTTATCAATATTGCTTATTGTAGGTCCATTTTTTTCTTTAGTGTTTTCCACCATTTATATAATCAATGCATAGTCCTGTTCTTTTAGGTCAAGTTTCATTTCTCAGTATTGGTTATTGTAGGTCCATTTTTTCTTCTTCCTTTTCATTTTGGTGTTCCTTTCTAACAGTGAAATTGACATGCATGGAAAGTTGTGCTATATGTGATAAGGACTAGAATTTAATAAATGACAATATCATTTTGAATGACTTTAAACTGTGATATGAAATGTAAAGTATAAAAATTAAGTCAACGGAAATTATGGACTCTACCCAACAAAAGAGACAATAAAGATACAAAAATATTTATTTTGTAGGTCCATATAAAGAGAAACTATAACAAAGTCTACATGAATCTACTGCAATACAGATGCAAAAATATTCATCTTTTTCATTTATGAGTGTTGGTTATTGCAGATCCACTTTTTTCTTCTTCCTTTTCATTTTGGTGTTCTTTTAGAAAAATGAAATTGACTTCCATGGAAAGTTGTGATATCTATGATAAGGACTGGAATTTGGTAAATGAGAATGTCATCTTGATTAACTCTAAACATTGATATGAAATGTAAAGTATAAAAAATAAGGCAATATAAATTGTGGACTCTAGCCAACCAAAGAAACAATAATGATACATAAATATTTATTGTGCAGGTCTAGCATAAAGAAAAACTATAACTCTACATGAATCTAATGCAATTAATCTTTACTAAAAACATGAGAATAACTGAATGGGAATAAAAAATGTCCTCATATTCATATATTGTAGTTTTTCTCCACCGCCTAATTCTCAATAACATATTTTAATTTGAAGCATCCTATCTGAAGATAATCTAGTTCAATTTAAGCTACAATTTCAACAGTTTTGCCAAGTTTGAAACTCTAAGTAGTGGTTGAGAGAAGATTATTATTCAATGGTGTTGGTTGTTTTAATGTTCCTAAATAGAAAATACAAGTGATAATATCAATTATCCTATACAACAAAATATTCATTAAGCGCCCACAAAAAAACTACAAATGAAGAATTTCTCAACCATTTTATTATAATTTTGCAAGTCAAATACAATATATAGTGGTGCATTTGGGCTTGTCTCAATGGACAAGAAGAACCAAATCCAAGTAGAAAAATGGTTGAGTTGAAGGTTGTGTAGCTGCTGCACCAATCTGAATTTCGTCGCTTAGAAAACTATTGCACTACTGAACTTCAACTTGTTTGAAAGTGCACTAAAAATGCCAAGAAAATTGTGTGCTTTTAACCCCGTACTCCTTGGCCAAAACCATGAAAAACGCAGAAGGGAATTTGGCTGGTTGACTTCTAATTTTCAACCCCCTTGGGACCTCACACAAGCTATGGCTTCCAAATTCAACCTACTAAAAACTGCCTACAAATCCCTCAGCATACTCCTCCAAAATGTTGGATTTACCCTTGCTATCCAACTCCTCACTACTCAGATGGCTCTTATCCAAGATCAGTTGCTCCGTAAACACCACAAATTTCTGCTGGGTGGCCTCTGCACTGTCCATATGCTCATCAATGTGAATTGCTGGTAGTTGGCTCAGCTAGATGAAAACTCTAGCGAAAAATGTCTTTTCTATGCTACCTCCTCAGCTCTCAAATCTCCTGACAAGCAATGAGTCCCCTGCTAATATTCAGTTCCCTCTACATGTTTTTTAATTGCCGAGAAATACGCACTTCCCGCTCTCTGTACTGGTGTCCGATGTGTGTTGCTAACCCTGACTCTCTAAAATATCTTGTAGAACAACCTCCCTAGGGCGGGCATGGATGGTCCACCGAAGTAGAGGTTGAATCTCCTGCGTGATAGATTCATGGCTAAATATCTGGTAGAATTGCTAAACAATAAAGCATACAAGTGAGTGTTTATTTGCAAATGTAGAAAAAAATCCACAAAATGAGTCCATCCCCCTTTTGTAATTTCTCTTGCTTCCTCTAGACCATTTTTTTTATATTATTTTATTGGTGAGGGCCATTTTCTACTTAGTCACTTTTGCCACCATTTCATAAAATAATAGTTTACCGATATTCTCCGATAAAGTAATACTAGCCACCTTTCTCCAATAATATTTTCCCTTTTTTTATTAATATTACTAAACTTGGGTAAAATTCCTTAGTGGCTCACATGCTCATAAAATTGGGGATATTAAAGTTTTGATATCACTTTCTTCATTCAAGGAATTTTGGACATGAGTCTTCAATACTAATATTGCTAGGGACTCCAAATCATCCACCAAAAATCGTAGAAGTCAAGGGAATGACTTTTCTTGTCATTCCTAGTAACTAGTGATGGATTTTTATCAAGACCTTTTATATTTCTATAATTCATGTTCCAATTAATAGAGAAAAGGTCCTGTGTCTCATTTTTTGTCTTTAATTATTTTATTAATTACATTTTCTCTTAATTTGCTAACCATCTATAATTTTTCTTAAGCATAGTTACCTATCAAACAAGAAAATTACCTAGTACCCTTTTTTTTAAGGTAGCAGAAAAAGTACTTGATTTTGAAAAGTGATTATTGAGAGAAAAAAAAAAAATTAGTATTATTTTGGCACTTGTAATTTTCTTATGAACATTTTTTTATATTTTTAGATGTGATTGATTTTCATGTTGATTTTCAAAAGTGTTGATATCGCTTTAACCCATTTTTTAGAGAGTTTATTTTTGACACTTTATGTTTTCTAATGTCTTCTTCTTCACTGAGATATTTATTTTGAAGTGTGTTTATGTATTTGTGTTTTTCTTTTCCTTTTTTTTCTTTTCATTTATTTTTAATAAAATCTTCAATTTTTCTAATAGTTAAAGAAATTAAAAATGGGTGATTATTTTAAATTTAGGATTTTCGATATGTTTATGCATTGTTAATTAACATTTCAATGCACATCAAATAATTGTCACTAAAAAAAAGGTATTTTTAAACATATGACAAAAAAAAACACTTTTTCAATATAAATAAAATGAAAAAGAATACACATTTTGAGACTTTTTGTTAAAAATGACATGTTAAGTAAACGATTTTTACGGGAAAATCATAACAAAAAATACTTTAAAAATTAGCATTTTTTATGAACTTATGTCAAAAATTAATAGTAATAATTGTTTTTTTCAAAAAAAATAATAATTCACATAAAAATTAAAGTGAAAATTAGATAATAAAAAATATTAAACATATAACAACAATAATGAAATACTCATTTTTTTCATAAAATCTCAAAGTCTAAACATTACATTAAAACTGACGAATAACTCTCAAAATTGAACTTTATTAGCAAGCATAACTTAAACTTAATCATTAATATCAATTAATCCATGTTCAACATCTTCTAGCCCTTCATGAAAGTTTTGTTCCACAATATTTTTTGCTTCAATTTTGGTTATTGTCCTCTTTTAATGGATCTTGCATGTTTCCAAATATTCCAAAGTGTCATTTTCACATTATTCCATATAACGTTGGTTGATGTTCATTTTATTTTTTTGCCACACGTGATTCATTAAAATCTCTTTTCCTCAAACAAACTTCTTGCATTGCATTTGGAAGAAATTGAAGAGCATTAATTTTTTGTTGAATAAAATTGTATTGTAGTGAGTATTTTCAATGGTAATGCAATTTCTTCCTTTTGTAAGAAACAAGGTAGTGTTGTACCTAATCATCAAGCACAAAAAAATAATTAATAAATTCATATAAACACGTGAAAACTAAAAAATAAAATATTAAAATTGAATTTTATATAATAAAACTTACCTAAATCTAAGAATAAATTCAAAACCCAATTTCTTTCATTTGAACATAAATCTATAAGATAGTTAATAAATGCTTGCGCTTTTTAATAAATATTAACTATCTCACCATTTGCATCTTTATCCTCACATATTAGTTTTTTACAACAACATGTTAGTTTTTTTACAACATCATGAATCAGTTATCGACTATGACTCTTTCCATCTATTTCATTCAAAAGAATAAGTCTATAACTATCATATTTTTTCAACATTCAATATAAATTAACTCACAATCATTTATAGCAACCTTACATTCGAAAAAAACAATATTTGAATTTTCATGACATAGTGATTAGAAGAATAAGTCTATAACTATCATATTTTTTCAACATTCAATATAGATGAACTCACGATCATTTATAACAACCTAACATTCGGAAAAAAACAATATTTGAATTTTTCACGACATAGTGAAAGTTTAATTAGCTTGTACATAAATAAGTTGTGTAATTCGATCGGAACAACATAAATTTGACGCTCAATCTGGTCCTTTGTACGCTAAATTTGACGCTCAATCAAATTTGTTACGCATTGCGCATGCTCAAGGTAAGAGTTATTTTCCTTTACTCTCAATTCCATTTTGGCATCAGAATTATTGAATCAAACAATTTATCATCATGAACAAGGAATTCTTTTAGAATATTCAGAGTTAGAAATGAGGTGAATTCAAGTGTAGAGATATGCTAGTTTTACTTCTGGAAGGTTTCCTAATTGTAATTATAAGGAGGGTTTTGTGTACTCCATCTTGTTAGATTACCCAATGGTGCTTGCTAGTTTTCTGGCCCCTTTCACACGTTTGAAAAATAATTTTGTTTCTTAAATTATCATACAAAGCAGGCTTCTATGTTGTGAAGACCGCTGAACTGATACCGTTGGCAAAGGACCTGAAAAGCAATCGGCAGAAAGAATCGATAATTCAGGAGTTGAGAATTGTAGATGTCTCACTTGTTGGTATTGGCATTTTGGTCTTCTTACGTGATGATCTAATAGTCGTCGTATCGGTGGAAGGATGGGTTCATTTCTTTCGTTTCCCTGAACTAGTTCACAAGCTACTCTCTAATTTTCTCCCCTTTTCTATAATTATCTTCTCACTGCTTCTCTATAATTATCTTCTTGTGACATGTTTCTCACTGTCTAAATGTTGGAAATTGAGTGCAATGCCTCTAGACGCAGATATGTTGATAATCACATAACGAAACTGGGAGCTCTCAAAATTTTTCCTTCTTTCCATGATATGCTCTATTTGTCACGTGTTTCTAACTATGTAAATGGTAGAAAGTGGGTGCAATGCCACTAGATGCTGATAATTCTGATGAGTTGATCACGGAACGGAATTTGTTCGGGCCTAGTCTATTTGCTGAAGAACTATTAAGATTTCCATATTTGTGTAGGCTGACCTTTTCATTTTTTTTTCTCACTGTTTTTGGCTCATGTAATTTTTGGGTACAACCCTTAGATGTCTAATAAATGTGTATATACTTTGTTCACATCGTCCACGCTACCTTCTACTATCTCTTTTGGGGTAGCCAAACTTTCTGCCACCTGAAGTAGTAAGCATTTCTACAGTTATTTGTTGTCATGTTACAAATTACAATCATTGATTCAATATGTAGTTTTGGGGCACATCTCTTAGATGTTTAATAATTTTCTTATATTTTTTTCATATGGTTCACGTTACCTTTTACTCTACCTTTGGGGATAACCAACAACCAACCTTTTACTCTGGTTTTGCGATAACCAACAGCCAACCTTGTGACACCAGAAGAAGTAAGCAGCTTTACAGATTGTTTGTTGTCATGTTATAGTCTCTATTACATCAGTAAATAGCTTTACATATTGTTTTCTGTCATGTTATAATATTTGTTACATTAATATTTTTATTTTTGATGTTTTTGTTTCAACTGCAAAAAGGCGTATATGTTTGTCATAATATCATCCAAGATTGCGTTGATAAAGTTTTCAGCAAAGGAGATAATAATGTTGGTTTTAGAGGTAGGGAGATCCCATGCCTAATTTCCCTGAGGCTTCCTTGCGATCCTCTTGAGAGATCTTTTCCTTGTCATGCATATTTTATTGGTTCTGATTTCCACCAGGATTAATATCATTTGTCACATTATCATCAAACTCAGGGTTTTCTTATTGAGATGGTTATCTTATGAGTTTCTGCAAGTCAACAATTTATTTTCTTGCCTCTCTAAGTTGCGTTTTAAGTTTAACATTTCTTGTTTTAAACTTTTTCACAACGTTTTCTTACTTATAATATCCATACTTACGATGGAAGTATAAAATCGATGCTGCAAGGTTCATGCACCTTTGTCTTGTGGAAGAAGAACCTCTGAGATACATCCCCTCCACTGGTTCTTGCGTTCGGGGCCTCAGGATCGGTGGCCTTATTTTCATCCTCATCGATATTAACACATGTGCTTTGGAAAGAGGATGACTAAATTTTGATAGCCAGTGCCTCCTTCTCCTTATATGCTTTAGCTTGTGGAGGCATATTAGCTATTGTAGAAGTACTTGCTTTATGTTACTGAGATTGAATCACATGTTAAATTGTTGTCATATTAGGCGAAATCGAGCTTAAGAATTCGATATCTGTTGTTGAGGATAGATAAACAAAGCACCAAACCATTGTTGAAGGGTTTGGAGTTGACAATCGGATTGACGTGAATGCCTCCCATTCCCATCCTCTTTCCTGCAACTTTGCCATGGATATTAATACAAGTTGGTCGGTGTACATCACCTCTTTAACATCATACTTCTCAGCTTTGAAAGGATTTTCTGGTGAATCGAGCTTCATTGATGCACCATTACCTGTGGGGTCCAAAGAACAAGCTTATAACTTCAAACATTTACTATATAAAATATTTATCTAATGTGTAAAAAATAATCATTCTTGACCAGTAGAAAATCTGTTAATAATGTTTTGAGCTTTGTTGATTTGTTGAAGTAAAAGGCAGTATTGTACAAGAACGCAAAATTAGGTCTATTTCCGTTAACTATATATATACACCAACAATACAACATTTAACATGTTCACATCAAATAATAGAATGTCGGTGGAATCTAACTTCTAGAACTTATTTCCTTTGTAAATTGAATGACTAACTCAGAGTAACAGAATCACCTTTGACCTTTTTCAAGGCAGGTATAAAATTATAAATTATATCTTGATAACATATATGTAAAAAATCCCTTTATTAACCAAATACCTTGAAGATATGAATTCTTTGAGCAACAATTCTATGATATTAAAGTATAAATTGAATCCTTTGAAAATATGAGGTCTCTGAGCAAAAATACGATGTTAATACGATGTTAATGCATAAATTTAATCTTGATAACATATGTATAAAATTCCTTTATTAACCAAATACTTTGAAAATATGAAGTCTTTGAGCAATAGTTGTAATGACTCTACCTTAAATTTTTTTTACCGGAACTTACAAGGCTTATATAAAAATTATTGAAACTATATAACTCCTCAACTATTGTACACACATTTTCATGCAGCTCCAGGTTTGATATACCACCAACGTAATAGCATTATTAAAACATTTCATACCATGGTTTTGGTTAGTTTTATGCATGACGGTCCACGCGGCAATCAAATAGAGTTTAACTTTTCTTTTTTGCTACTTCTATCACGTGGCTTGCCTTATTTGCTACGACTGATATTAATGCTGCCTGCTCCATCCTCTATGTGGCCAGGTAGGCAAACCAGCCTCATCGCCCACTTGGAAACCCCGTCTCATCAACGGTGAGGATTGTCTACCATGATCCGACGGTAGCTACCTTCACCGGTTTGACCTATACTCTTGGATGCAATGTGATGGTTCTCATTTGTTTGGCAACTCCTTACGGAGTCTGCTCTAGTTCAACCCTTTCGTTAGCATCTCTAGTGAGCCGACTTACCAAATCTTTGTCCAATTTGCTGGTATCAACAATATTCAGATCCTTCAGGTAAATGGTGTGTTAGCAGAGTTAATTTATTTTTACACATATTCTTATTTCATTTAGCTAGGCACTACTCACTCTCTGCTGCTTAATTCATGATTCACTTACGAGAGTTTCATGTTACTTGCAGGCTGAACTGGGTATGACAAGGGCTTCTAGCTATGCCAAAAAGAGTTGCTCCTACAACAGGTGTCTCAACTCTTCCTGGGTAAGCTGTATTCGAGTTGATAAATAGTTTTCCTAAGTTTTCTGTTGCTGCCTCTGTTAATGTAGACAACCGCATAACCATGTTTCCAGTGGCTATGACTCCACGCAGGTTGGCCGACGACCCCATGGATTCGCCCAACCTCATCCAGTGGAAAGTTCTCCTCCAGCCTGGGCTTAAGGTTTCCAAGTGTGAAATCGATTTTCGACCTGAAAACCTCGGTTGAAGAGTTAAGGTTAAGGGTTTAAGAAGACCTTCCCGAGTCCATTGAAGGGTCTTTCCTTCCGGGAATTTCATTCTATTTAAAATTGGGTTAAGGGTGATGTGTCCCCTCACGAGCTCGGAGCTTATAGCTACATGGGCATGTATAAACTCTTGTTTATTAATTTGTAATGAAATTAGTATTTTAGATTATGGAACTGCATATAACTCTTCTCATTGTAAATATGGTTAACTTGATGCGTGGCTGTGTTTATATGCTCAGGGCATCAAACCCTCTTACTGTTGTGATATATATTAACTTGTTGGTTTTTCGTTTAAGCAGGCACGATAATATATATATATACACAGACTGTACGCATTCATGGTCTGACCCGCGCTCTAACTATGTATACTTTTTCTTTGTTGAAAAGTGGCCTCAGCCAGCATATAACTCTATTTGTTTTTTTACATTTAATAAAGAGTTTTAGTTTTGGAGACCTTTGTTAGCTAACATTTGGGTTTTGGTCGTAATTCTACCATATGCGAAATTTCTGGTTGAAAATGTCAGTGGCCGTTCACTCAGGGTCACTGGATTAAAATTCCTCTTGAAATCCTTATGTTATCAACTGTCTTCTCTTCTTAACCCTTGATGGTTTCTAACTCCTAGAAGGATTCAGCTATGACCCAACAAAGGGTCCACTGTTATGCATCAATTCAGGGTTTCGTGGGCTCATTCGTGGCTCATAACCCTAACCACGAGGCAGAGCCACCTACTGCGCACACCCCAGATTCGTCGTTGGCTCCAGAACATATTATTATGCTCTATCACTGTCTTATATAACAACATGAGAGGCATGTATTACAGTTCTTTATGGTCTTTATGTTCTTGCATCAAGCAACTATTATTGCTTTAACTGTGGTCTTTAGAGTTGCTCGCAAACGAGGCAACCATTATCATTTCCCTTTTTTCTTGTTTCTATTATTGCATTTGGCCTTAGAATATTTGCAAGTGAGCTATCTAATATCAGATCTTGGTTTAGACTTGCGTATGAGTAAGCTTTCCGCTTCCTTTTATTTTCTCAGGAACTAATGACAAAATCTGTAAGTTATCCTACAATATTGATATATGAAATTTCATTAGACCATGAAGCCTCTTTCATTTGCCTCCCTACGATCTTAATCTTTCTTTTCCTTAATACATGGAACTAGTAATAAAACTATATTCTTTCTTCGCAACAGAAACAATCTACCAGCATTCTAAAGATTGTCGAAACGAAGTTGTTGAAATAAAATGAATTCAACTTTCCATTCTGAACAAAGTTATCTAAACAGAGACTGTTAATTAAATTCTTAACTGAGATTAACTCTCTCCTTGACAGTTACACTTCTACTTGTGCCTTTCAGAATTAAAGGTCCTGTATATAAAGAAGTTATTTGAACTTACTATATTTATTCTGGTTATAACCCTAGGAAACTGTAGCTTGCAGAGATAAACACTTCTAATTTCAGTTCAAATAGTGGTGCAGTCTTCGATTGGTGCCTCATACCTGTGTTGCTCCTAATAAGTAACTCCATAGGAGGAGGACGCCTTTGATTCTGCAGCTAGTCAAACCACCCGACCATGAAATTGTCTTTCGAGACCAAATCTCCCCCTAGCTTGCTCAAAGACATACAACCTTTTGCAGGTTGTTTGCACTCTGCGCCCTTACCATCTGATCATCACTAGACATAGTAAGCTTCTTTCCTTTTCTTTCACTGCCTATCCCTACAACACATTTTTACCTCCCCTCGCTTCCTCTTCCTGGAAGCCATCGACGATTAGGTGAGATAGTTAGGGTTTACTAACTATTTCTTTTTTTTTTAAATATTAACTTCCCTCCTCAGAAGTTACATGATATCCCTGTGACAAGGAAATCATTTCTCATTTTCATTCACTAATATAAAAATATTAATTAATGCAACAAATAATAACCATCATCCTTTAGTTTGTTTTTTCACTATGGTAAATAAAGTATCTACAATATTGTAGCGATATTACATCTCCCCCTCCTGAAATTAGACATCGTCCTGATGTATTTCAGTTATGAACAACCCTGGGTATGCCTTTTTCATGAGTTCTTTATCTTCCCAGGTGGCCTCATTAGGCCCAAAGTGATGCCACTGTGTTAGGCTCCTATACTACTAGTGTAACCCTTTATTGTTATTAGTACAACCCACTTATTATATTGATGTACCCACGTAGTGCCCATATTGTTACTATTGTGCCCCATAGAAGCCCACTATTGTTATTATTGTGCCCTTACATTATTATTGTTATGTAGGCTCTGATTATGTTATT